>JTDE01014717.1:0-33969 GCA_014338405.1 Paragonimus skrjabini miyazakii | reverse complement strand
GTTTGTTTGCAAGATGTAGACACCTTACTGTTGTATGTGTGAATATAGACGTATATATTTTTTTAGTGGTTAGGTCCCCTCCCCTCCCTCTTTTTTCTTTTCTCTTCCTAAACAGGGTTTGTTTCTTCTTCCTGGTTGTGTGGCAGTTAAGCATCAGTGTGAACCACTGATGTATTGCTGTCTATGATGATGATGATGATGATGATGAGTTCAAGGTCGGTTCAGTTCAGCTAGTCGAAGATAGCTGTAATCTCACGGTGGTCAATCTCGCGCACATTCCATTCGTAAATGTCTACACTGTCCAGAAATGGTGCCCAATGTCCACACATAATTGTGTTGTGAACCAAGAACGCGGATGGCGCAAAGGTTGTTTATTTAGGAAACCAATACTGGTTAGGTGTTCATACAGGACGAGAAACAAAAACATCTGCATATGGCAATCGTCCCAGAAGGTTCCGACTGCCGCAGACACTAATGCTCGTCTGCTTTGCGTAGCCAGAACTATTTCATGGTATACAGCACTGTCGTATTGGTGTGTTGTTCCTTCCCGTGTTTTTCCTGCGGCTAATTCATGGCAAAATCCATGCTGTCACCCCACTACTGTATAGTGGTGGTGTGAGTAGTATGGGGCGCTCATCCTCATCAATTATTGTTATCTGTCGAAGTCAAAACCACCACAATCAATCGCAAGGTTACGGTCAACTTAACCAAATGTGTTTTTATGACTGATATCAGTTTGTTCTCTATGCTGGTCGCTTACCTTGCAACTCTTCACCACCGCACTGGACAACGTAACAGTTTAATTCTGCATGAAATGAGTCGGCCATTTTGGAAGTTTTATTCTAATGTGCGGTTTGAGGGTCAACAAATCAGAGGGAGATGATCCTCTTGATCGTTCTATGGATCTTGGATGATATGGTGTTCCATATACAGCGATTAATCTATCGTGTTGGTTTCTAATCAGTACACGGACTGAAATCTTCTTTATTTGACACGCTTAGAGAAAACAGCTTAGATGACCGGTTTTTCATTTGTCAAGTAAAACCGCGTTCTGTAGGTCACATTGGCAGTTTTGGACCATGTGCGCTACTGTAAAACATTTTCGGTCGTGGTTTCTTTTCAATAATCTGTGTTCATGTATACTAGTACCCTTGTGTTAAATTCCAGCCGGTTTTGATCTGAGTAACACTTGATGAGTTGACTGTACGATAATTCGTGGACTGCGTTGAACCTTTCAGCTTTACTGAACGGAGGGTTACTGATACCGTTAAGGGATTACCATTTGTGCTTGGGGCCAACTTAAACAAATCGCATTGTCCACGATCATATCTCACATTTTCCAATGTGAGCAACAAATATTGATCCCTATCTACCTGTTAAGTGTGGACAAAGTTTTCCAATTAAAATGTGAAAACCTCTCGTATCGCACTGTAGCTTTCGCATTGAAGTAAACACGTCTGCTGCGATAAAAGCAGAAACTCCGGATTTTTGCCGTCTATAGCTCGTCAGTAGTGTACGTCTAAAGCCTTTGGTTACCCTAGAGAATGTGAATATGGAACGGAGAGGACATAACTCGTGCAATGTTATCGGGATTTACACATATTTCGAGCGCACATCGGAGATTGCGGCTTTCAATTTCCATAGTCCAAGAAAACTGTAGAACGTACTTCCTGTTGCCTAAAAATCATCGGAGAACCGTTACAGACAATGACTTTAACCTTATTTAGGGAGCATGTTCTGTTAATGTTGAGTCCGGATCAAATCTCTCATCCTCTGTATATGGGCAAGGAGTTTCAATTTGCGTTTTCAATCATTAGGGAACATACTAGGAAGACACTCGGTTTTCCTTTCTATGTAGCTGTTGGTAGATAACGAAAAATAGCCGTCTAACAGTTGTCCTATTTAGAACCCGGAAGATCACAAAATTGCATTTACTGTAACGAGCCAGAGCGCCACCAGTTAGCGATTACAAACAAGTGGACTACCGATGTCATAACCCACCGTTTTAACAAAAGTTTACACAACTATAAAGTGTGCTACCTGAATAGAACAAACTGACTGCTGCCTGGCTCTCCCATTTCCGGTAACTGTTGTGTCTTCTGTCATCGGGAGCTGAAATTGATCAGTCGCTTATTCAAGGATTGCATGTTCTAATTCCCAACGTGGGTGATGCTGACAAGACTCATATTGGTCGAAACAGCTGTACACCATTTCACTGGTGGCCACCGAGACCAGCCGTTTGCTGCCTCTTCTTATTAACTGAGATCTTTCCAATTGGTTACCGACATGGGAAATGTATATCCTCGTACGTGATCAAGTTTTCGACAATTAATTCCTGGATTGCTCGGTACTGAGTCGGTGTGTAGGACAGTACTTTACTCCAAATAACTAAGTGATATTTTTCGGAGTATACAACTTCGTCAACAACACTTCTATCATAACAACTATTACCACAGAACATTTTTCGACCGTTATAGTGGGAGCAGAAAATAAATCACCAGACTACACGGCTTTGTGCCAGGCGAATATCGCTACACCACATCGAGTATAGTAGAATCAAATAAGGAGGAAGCGAAGCGACGAGCAAACCGTCTTGGTAAAATTATTCTTTTGCCACGAAACCTTCAGATTGTCATCCGAGGAGAAACAGCAGCTGCTGTTTGTGAACCTTAGTAGTATAAGTGAACTGGGCATTTCTAAAGAAATTGAAAGGCTGCGTTATACCAGTTTACTCTAATCTTGCTCAAGTTTGCACATTACGTCGTCGTGCCAAGAAAATATAGCACCAGATACTTGTATGTGTGCCTTAGATCTCTTCATATATATAGTTTCTAATGTATATGCCAGGTCACCTACTTAAGAAAAACGGAACGCGACCACACAGTCAAGTGATCAGACCTAGGCCGGTTTGGGTGGAGTAAGACCTAAGACGTTGTGTAATCAGACCTTTGATCACATCTCACCTGTAGACCCCTGAAGGTGAGGTCTTCAAGGTAAATACTTTCAAAGCCCGTCACGCAGATCGTATCTGAAGAGTTGTTCACGCCGTGCAGGCTGTGACTTTGTGTACGTGCAGTCACCCATATGCCAACACAGTGTGATAGTCGCCGGACAGAAGCTGCCGTTTAATCCACTCCATTTCATTGTCGATTATTCTATATCATCTTGAAGTTTCATTCCACCAGCTTTGATAGAGCTTACTATCTCAAAATTAACATCCAAAAACGTGCCTGATGTAGTGCAGTAGGGGAAATCATACAATAAATCATGCAACCTGTTGCCTGTGTATTCTGACTGCAGTTTCTTTTTTGGAAACTTATATTTCTGGGGCGGATCTCTTACATTTTGTGGTTATAACACCCTCTAAAACCTGAGTTTAGTGCTGACTTGAAACTACAGTTATAGTTGTTCCTGGAGTGGAAAATTCGCTTGGCACTGTTTGGAGGGTACACAAAAGTCTGGGTTACCGCTGGCTGCTCCTGATTGCGCTGACCAATCGATAACGCGTCTGGCCCAATGGGACTCATTTCATTGACTGCTTGCATACGTTGATCAAGTATGCGATCGATAACGCTCGTCTGATGTTAGCCAACTTGCTCACTGTTAGTAGGCGCATCTCCTAACGAGACAGCCAAGTCGCGTCACGCGACATCAATCAGCCGGCCCAGCTCGGATGGTATGGTCGTGGGTGGTGGTATGGCCCCACTCAGCCAATCAAATTGCAGGTGTGCGGTCGGACACCTGTAAGCCATCTGGACAGAATTTTTTCTGGCGCTGCCTTCTGACGCCCCCTGTAACGTGATTTGTTCCGACCCCCTGACTGCCATATCAGACTCTCATTTGATTCGCTTTGTGTCTGTCGGCCATCTCTGGTAATCGTTTTGTCCTATAAATCTGGAGCTTCTGTGGCCTTAGTTCGCCTCGTCTCGTCTCGTTCGTCCAATAAGGGGTGCAGCCGAGTCTCTTCTGGTTTCTCGGTTTGGGCCAAGCGACTGAGTGCGTAACAAAGGTGACGATCCAATACCCACAGATAGAAATCAGGCTTAACAGTTACACAAATTAAATTGAATTTTAAAAAATAGAGAAAACGCTCATTCTAACTCATACAGTTCATGATTAGGGGTTATGCAATTTCGAAATAATCGATGGTTTACACTAAGGGGAATAAAAGTTGGTTGAAAATGAAAATAGTTTTCTTATTTTGAACTTGGGGTGTTATATTGTATTCCATGACTCCGCTTGTAACCTATGAGAAATTTCTATCTGTCGCTTAGTCCACCAGTCCACATGCAGCTGTGGTGACTCAGAGGTTAACAGGACGGAATAAAGTTTACAACAGCAGATACCTGAACAACGTCCGAGATGGCTGTTAGGAAAGACGACTTACTAAACGCAGACCTTTCGATAACCTAATAGAAGTCTAGTGTCTGCGATAGTGAACGACGTCTATGATCGAGATAACGTGGTTATCAGAGTCAACTGGTTCAATAAGTTATAACGCAGACTAACTTATATGTTACCAACGTACTCAAAGACAATACTGAGAATACGTTCCGTCCGACTGTCACTGCCCGGAATGAGCTGAAGCGACCATTGGTAGATTCATAGGACTTTCGAAGTTTGGTTTCATCAACCGTTCTCGTATGAACAACCTCTTCTTTGTAAGTTTGGTGTTTCAGTGACTGTTTTTTGTGCAGCCAATGAGGATAAACGAAATATTAACACCTCATAATATTTTTCTTACTACCTAATTGGTTAACTGGATAAAACATCGGCCCTTCAACTGTTAATGATGACCCACCGCTGTTGAAACAATTGTTTACAAAAATCGTTTCGTAGTAAGCGATCACTCCATTCTTTTTGCCAGATACATATTTGGTCTTATCTCCATGCAAATTCTTCGCCAATGACAGTACTACATTCATAGCTGATAGTGATCTATAATTACCATACTGCTAATGAACCAAAATGCTTTTGAAATGAATGAGAGGTAAGGAGATTGGACCTAATTCACTAAACTCAAATGTCTAAGTGTAAACTACTAATAGTGTGCTTTATAAAATTTGAAGGCAATTATTACTAATGTTATTGCGTACGATTGTGAACCTAGTACCAGAAAACAAGACTCTGATTGATAGAAAGAATGAACAGAACGAGGTATACAAAGTCAAGTGAACAAACATACCAAGTTATAAAATAGAGGAACGCGTCATACACAAGCTAATCGTCAGAAAAGCCATGAGGCATCTCGGCGTATCACAATCAATGGAAAACATATTCGTGGAACTATTGACACTGTAAACTCCAGTTTCTTTCCTATAGTAAGAGAATATAAGTGGTATATGGTTAATTGTGAAAAGTTTGCGGAGGTGCATGACTGATTTTGATGTTGTTACCAAGCTTCATGTATATGTACTCGGTGTACTTTGATTGCACTTGCTATTACGGACGATGAAAAATGCAGTTAACAATTCATTTACAAGTTAGCTGTACTTTTCATCTCAGACTTGATAGAATCTGTAGACCAGAGGGGATGCTAAGAACACATACTGAAACTACAGATTTCATCATTTGTCGTTTCCATGGTGAAAAATATGATTGAAAGTCACTGGACACGCATATCTAATGAGTGTCTACAACCATATAAGCAATCGTGTGCTTTCTACTAATTCTGGCCATTAAACTCACACTGTTTTACCGCCTTATTATATAACATATTTAAATCATGAAGGACCTTGTGAAAAACTGTGTTTATGCAAGGTTCCAGTAAGCACTCCTAACATGTGTACTGGTCTAAGGACTCCGTTCATTCCGAGTCGAAAGTAAAACTAAATGGTAAATGAAGTATACGCTACTAATCTCGACATTATTTGTCTACCTGTTTTTACAACACATCAGCATCCATTAAAAAATGGAAAATAGCATTAAATAAGTTATCTTGAAGGATCCGTCAGCTCATGGATTACTTTCAAGACCAACGACAATCCGAGCCAAAGTACCCATGAACACAGTCCACAAGGGAATGTGTATGCACATATTCAAAAATGGATGTTCGCCCTTATATGCTTTACGTGATAACGAGTACAGCACAAGTTCACAGCTACTCATTTTTGCGGAAGACTTTTACCAACACTTTGTACTTACTTCACAACAAAGAGTCATTGTTCATATGAGTAGAACAAATGTATTAACTAGGGATACCAGGAATATTCCTTTGGTTCAGCTGAGCTCTAATTAAGTGCAGTTAATGAAGAGGGGCAGCAGGGAAAGTGTATTGCAAACACCTTCTAACTCTTACTGGCAACCCGGCCGTATGTTTGAAACGAGTGACACCCCGATATTGATTGTTCAAGATAATATCTAAAGATTTCAAGAGGCGTACGCACCTCCTCCCTTTATTGGTGTCATACGATCCTTATGCGGCATTTTAGTTGATATATTTAGCTACTTATGAGTAGTGTATATATTAATAACAAAGAATGATTGTAACTGTAAGGCGCAATCGAAACTGGCAAGCATGCACGGATTGAGCTTGAATTGTGAAAATAAGAGTGCTTCCATGTTGTTAGCGTCGTTTTGGCTTTCTTTGGTGTAGTTTGTATGCTTGGATTGTTGGGCCTCCGGCTCATGCTTGTTGTCTCCTTCTACAGGACTATCGTTTGAACCCCTGCTTCGAAAGAACACTATCCCTCGATGTCTTTACGTTGCCCAAAGTAAATCCAGCGGTGTAACGAATAATCAAGTAAAAACGACCGGGTCGTATACCACACAACGAAAAAATTGCATGAAAATAGCTGTAGTCAAATTATGGGAGTTTCACAGGCTTGCACAATTACCGTCATGTTTCTCCTGAAAAGTCACCGGTCGTAGACGTTATGCAGGGCAAACGTTCCAAAAATAAAGAATCCACTACCAGTAACGGTTTACGGATTTGCAACTGCTACGCTTGTTACGATGCGAAGGCAAATAAGCGTTGCACAACTTACATGAAGCTTCAGTTCATCGAAACTTCCCTGTTCAAATTTAATGCTGATTGTACATGTGAAATCAAACTTCACATTAGACGTTTACCCTACTTATGTGTAAACCGTAGTATGCATTTATCTCCGAATTTAACGCACTCTTCGGTTTCCATTATCCGTTCTTACTCGCAACTGTTTGATACGTTGACAATTTCAATTTGAACATCACTCACAATTGATCGCAGCTGTCGCATTCCCATAGACTTTCCAGTCGGCCCCTTTTGAAAAAAGCACTAAACTCGAGTTTCGCTCTCATAAGATCGAATTATTACTATCGTGAGGTCAATGGCGCAGTGGTAAACACGGTTGCCTCATGAACAGCGTGTCCGTGGTTCAAGTCCCGGCAGTGGCGATGATATGCACTACTGACGAGCTCTAATGAGAGCGAAACTCGAGTCTAGTGCTTCTGCTGTTTGTGGGTGATGTTCAAATTGAAATAAACCAAATCCTCTACTACTCATGAGTACGCTAACAATTAGTTGATTTCCATAAACTCTATTTTGGCTGTACACAAATGAAATGTAACTCACTTTATTGCTCATATTCCGTTTCCTATCGCAGTCTATCATGTTTGTTTATCTGAGTGACAGTAACGTGTAACCTATCTGGCAGCCCAAATTAACCTCACGATCTATCCCGTGTTTCCGCCGCACTGTTGTATGCGTTTGTAAACCTGGTTGTAAGTTGCTGTTCATTTAAACTGTTTATTATTATACTTGTAGAACCATGTTCGATATCAGTACATATATTTACATATAGTCTTCTGCCCTGTGCCCATTTTACGATATATTTACCTATATCCAGCCCAGACCGTGCGTAAGACTAGGCTACCAGAATGCGTATCCGAATCTTCTGGCGATTTAACAGTACTCACGTTGCAACTACATGCAACCACATCGATACTGAAGTTATACTGCTTCACATATATAGCCTCTCTGTGAATACTGTTTCATACAATCCCGTTGAGGGTGTCTTTGCAGAGATTTGAATTGCGTTCGTTCAGAACAAGAGAAAACTAGAACAGAAATGAAGGGATTTGACTTCCAGAGCTGGTCAAGGATATTGTCATGTAATGTACGGCAACGCGATGCAAACTAAAATGTGTTTCACATCACTATGAATTATAAAAGTACTCCATCCTTAAGACGCTTCATAACTGAGTTTGTCAATTCTCATCTAGATTTTCACCTTCTTCTGGTTGTGTGACGTTTCAGAATAAGTGTAAACTAGTGATTAATTGTTATTTCCACCAACGATGACGATAAGAATGTTAAAAGTGATAAAAAATAAAATAGAAATGTTGACTGATGTGTCTGACATGTGGACGCGCGTTTCACGTTGCTACTTCATTCAACCAGTGACCACTAAGCCTAAAGTTCGACATGGAGGTCATCAGCGACAGCTAATCAGTCTTACATGTAGTGATGTCAATCGGTGAGTAGAACTCATGCATGGGATGAAATCCGCCCCGTACAAATCAAGGTAATATCCTCGACCACGGGGCAATTATTCTGCAGAACTGTAAGACGGGATACTGTGGCGGATTTAAGCAGCTTTAAATATCCACATCACAGCAAACTTCCTCTCTACTTAGGTTTATCAGGTAGAGAGGATGGCACTGATGAGTCCTATAAAACACAGAGCCGGTTGTTAGGAGCTCGTTTGAGGGTAAACAAAAAAACACATTTGGACCAAACAAAGCGTTTACACTGGCTACTGCCAATGCACACTGGTAGTAATTTTGATCAAGATACCTGAGTTCATTCACGTAATCCAGAACTCATGGGTGTGTTTTATCCAAACGTGATTACCGTAGAACTATCTAGCGGACGTAACTAGAGTAAACGTTGGAGCTGTGGGTGTCTAAGTTAGCCACATACCCGGCATCAGGCAAAATCTACTGACTAATGGTCACGCCGTAAAGACAACACTGTTTGTTGATGGGTTGGATATTTCACAGTGAGAGTGATCCGACTACCATAAATGACTTATCACCAGCCTCACTGACAACTTTCAGTGAACAGCCAGTCACCTGGCAATGGCACAGTCGAGTAGCACAAGTTAAGCGACGGTCAAATGATCTTATTTAGTTCTCAAGCTTGGGGTTCCGTGCTTCACAAACTCCGTGGCTAGATATTTCAAGAGGAGTGGTACCAAGTCGGTTTCAATCCTAAAAATTTCGCCTTCGTTTAATTCAGTTTTTGCGTGACAAATGGGAACCAATGAGGTGTAGCAACGAACGCTTCAAGTGTAATCATCACGTGAGATTGATCAGACAACTTGCCATAGAAGTGTCTACGGCTAAACACCATAGGAAAATTCTGTCTAACTTGATCTCAGGATAAGATAAACTTCGTACCTAAACTGAGTGGACACAATTAGGGATTGACACCAGTTTGTAATAACTCTCACCATGCGTATGACTAACGTATTCGAAATTACGACAGATAAATTTGACAAGTATTCAGATCATGCAGAAACAACAGACATTATCAAAACCAATGCTTATTTTTTCTTAACAAAACAGAGCTACTTCTATGATCCCTATTAGTGTATTGAATTTTTGTCTCGCTTTTATATCAGCGAAAGATTTCTATTAATTAGAATGTGAACAGTTTCACTGTAATGCACATTTGTCAATTGTTATATCAGTTATGTAAGAATTACCTTCTAATGATGACCACCGGGTACTGCCATCGTCACATACGAGTGCAAGGGGAACTGTATGACAGCCAGTAGACAATGGCGAAAATGAAATGTCCAAATCGATCGATTCAAGCGAATCCAGTCGAAAACAGGCCGGAACGATGAGAAAGTTTTTAGTGTCTAGACTTTTGGATAGCTCAGCGGTGGACCAGAAATTCTGGAAAATTAATGAAAATGAACTTTCTGGTGATGGTGGTTCAACATCGTCACTATCATCGTCACTACAATACTGATCAACAAACACTGTGATAAATGTTCTTACTTAAACAGAACAGAGAGAATTGGTCAGTGCTCTTCCATAAATATCTGATGTCTGTTTTTAAATGAAAAACATCATGAAACAAACGTTCAATTTAGAACCGAGTTGGTACTGGGAAGAAGGAAACATCTGTACTACTGTCTGTGACATACATTTACTTAAATGGTTTTTTGTTTGCTAAGTGCATCATGCACTGATAATTTCGTGTGATCAGTTAGTAACCTTCATCTGCAGTTTAACAAACAGATGCCACCACGATAAGAACATTTTTTCAAGCTTAACACTCGTGATTATGGGCCGGGCACATTGGCGTTGAAATGAATCTTGTTCATTCATGTCAGTAGGGTTAGAAGAAGGTAAAATAACATCTAAACCTCTAGTTAGTCAACTTCCGACCTCTTATCATCATCATCATCAGTAACAAAATTTTTACTGGTATTCACGCTACTTTCAATGACCTCGACATACTATTTTTGGAATACATGGTAAATCATAAGATCCCCAACTTTAGATCCTAACCTACTAGTTGCCGATTTCACTTCAGTTTGTCAGTCTGTCAGTGGACAAGTGAGTTTCTCGGTTCAGTGGGATAGAATTTCAGCGAAGAACGCACGACGTGGTGAACAGTGGATTTACACTATTATAGGGAGGCTTAGCTTTCTGAATATGAGTTTTGAGGTTTCATTGAGCTATCTAACTCAATTGTACCAGTAGAAAGCGCATTACCTAGCCTCTATGTTTAACAAACTCACAGACGTCAACCGGTCTGTTAGAGTGAAAGTGGGTATCGGTTATCAAACATATGACACATTCAACGTCCCCCAGTTTAAATGTTCGTTGTTAAAATCTACAATAAGTTAGACAGAGTTGATCGTGATTCCACGAATATAAATTCAACAGAATGTGTGCCTTGACGCCAGCGCTAGTAAAAGTTACCACGATATCAAAACTAAGTTATCCAGTTTCACTTTTTCCGTTTCTGCCACGGATTATACGGTTTCCAACAGTATGCCCGTGGTGTTTTTGACGGGATAGATAAGAATGCGATCTGTAGCTGAAGGTCTAAATGAGCACGCTCTTATTACGCTGACTTTTACCGAACCAGTCAAGCAATTGTAAACTGTGAATTTTTCGGTGTTTCAAGAAATAAGCAGAATATTTCATTGTGTTTAAACCTTCTCTTTGATCAGGTAATCAGAAAGACACAACCTAGTAGTCGGAAATGATCTAGTTTATTTTTCTTCCAGACAAGTCTGGTGTGCTCACGGAGTCATCTCCTTTTTACCGTTACTTGTGAATTTCTGTTGAGCAATTTCGTTCTCAAGTAGTTTCTTATTCGTAGAGTTCTAGATTTACCAGTATCTTTTCCGTAAAAAGCTGTCAGCCTTCTTCCAACCTCTCACCAACAGTATTACGAGATTATGTTATTTCAGATCAGTAATTATTGGCCTACATGAGATGAGCGATTATACTGGTGTGATCATCACACTGTCCAGATTGGCTCAGTAGATGTTCAGGATGTGCAAACCATCATACTTTTCCAAGGTCCAGTCTCTCCTTACTTTCATTCATGGCTGGGCTGTTTTTTGCATGGTCTATGCACCCTGATGTTAAGTGTTTGAATGTAGACGTAGTTGTAGTTACATTTCCTTCCACTCCCTTCTTTTAACCTTGATTATGACGCTTTTTTCTGCAGGGTCGCATGGAACTTTACTGTCAGAGAGAAACACTGATAAATTTCTGTTTTTTTTTTATATGCTGCTGCTTCCGATTAGAATGACGATGACGAGGGGGAGGAGTAAGAATGTGTAAGAATGTCAAAACTGACAGGTACTCATCCTTAGTAATCCTTGTTCAGGAATTTATATATATTCACGTACATTCACCGGACAAATATGTTCAGTAAGTAACAACAACCATTAAAGCCACCTTGAGCTTCTGGTTATCAGTGACTAATGAATACATGCTTCTTGTGCTAGCATAAAAAGTCTAAGTCGCCTAAAGTCTTGATACAAATAACGTTTACATACACAAATACACAGGCACACACACTGTATTGACTAGGCATGTTCTTCAGATATACCTATCAAGGTTAAAATGTTATTCTATCATTCAAATGAAGATGAAAATTTATGAGTATGTAAGTGAGAGAACCAGACGATAGAACAGGCAAGCCTTCGGCCCGTTAGCGGATATATCTATCGAAAATTTGTTATATGGTAGACAGTGGAATATCGGCGCTTCCTCTCTCAGCGGCTGCGATATTTTTAGACCTGCAGATAACTTTTTATCCGGTCTCTAGACAGTCGCTCATTAGCTATCTCCGTTGTAGAGGATTCCAGGTGAATTACGTCAAGTCGTTTAAGCCGTTGTATTCCTGCGCCTTTGTGGGTAGCCGTCTTAAGTGTTCTTCACTCCAAACAGCTTTCGACAGCGGGTGTATGGCTTCTACATTTCCCTTCAACTACGTGATGGATGACATTCTTAAAGGAGCACTTGAAAGTTCTGAGGAGCTTGGGCTGGGGCTTCATCAGGTATCAAACAAACTAACACTGAGTATGTAGACGACAGTGCCATACCTATTTCCACTTCAGGGAATATGCACACCGAGCCGAACCGATTAAATGATATGACTGATCTGTGTGGTGTGCACTTTTCCCCCTCAGAGTTCAGTGTTATTACAAGATCGCGTTGACTCTGATCATATGCTTATTATTGCAAACAGGTCACCTGAAGCTTCCGACCGCTATACCCACTTAAATATTGTCATTCCATCAGCATACAGTGTTGTCAACGAGGTGCTCTTGACAACAGCAAAAGAACATATAGCATTTACCAAACTTCCTCAACTATGACTTCACAAAAGAGCACAATTATCGACTAAAGGCTGGGTTCATAGTATGCGCGTTCGCTCAACATTGCTCTAGGGACCAGAGACCTGGCCGAAACATGTAGATGTACACAGCTTCCTACCGTCTGTTCACTGTTGCTTCTCTCAACAGAGCAGTACCAAGTGGACTGATAGTGTGGACAGTGTGGCAATTCATAGATGCGTATCTGAAGAATGTTCATGTTCGTGACTGATAATCTTGGTAGTAAAAATGCACAGTTTTTCTTAGTTTGATTGCGTATTCCGTTCGAAGTCAGAAACTCTATCGTATCGTGTAATGTTTAGTGGAGCCACAAAAGCTGAATGACATCTTAATGTGGCCAGGCGATGAGTATGTCACATGCTATGTGATATCTGACTGCTTCATTAGACAAGTTTGATAGATGCTCTGTTCCAATTCGGGAGTTCCTGACTATCCATATCATTGGTTGGAAAAGGTCTCGGACACAGCAGTGTGTTGCATTCAATAGCGAGGCTGTATCCACAAGGTTATATACTTTCCAACATTATTACTCGCCGTTTTTCTGTTTAGATTTTTGTTCTTCACAAATCTAACTCTTTTTTAGGTTACTCAGTGAATTGGAACCAACGGTAACAGGAGCAACAGAAGAATGTCGCGGCCCAGACCTGACGGGAATGTTGCTGCTGCTGCTGATGGTGATGATGATAATTGTATTAATACTTATAATAAAATTTCCATGTAAGGATGCCATCAAAACTGGAAATCCTGCATCATCAAGTGAGATAATAACATTTTCATATCGCGCATATATTGTGACACATAAAATGGAAACAGCTATCAGGATATCAACTCACGTCAAATTCAATTAGTCCACATGTTTCGTATTGCTCATATGTTGCTTGGCCCATGAAGATAAATCGGAATCGACCTGTTTGATTCGAATTCTTGTTCCGCATTTGAGCACGTATCATTTTAGTACTTCCAACAATGCATCTGCCCAGGTTGAATTGAGCAGGAACTGAATATGGAGTTCAAATGTGTACTTGTCATTCATTAGTTCACACAAGTTGTTACCTATTACGTATAGATGCTAACATTGCCAAAATCGTTTTATTGTAAATGCAGACTACACTGTCTAATTTCATACATAACAGTAAACCTGTCTGCTGTGAATCAGCACAACTTAGTTTATAAGTTGCCCATAAATTCTGAGGTACTATAAATAATTAAATAAACGTGGTAAATCTTTTGGCAAATTTGTCAGTAGTATGTCTAACAAGGAAGCGGAGACAACAAAATGGTCAGTTTTCTGTTCACGGGGAGCACTCATGAGGTTTTCGGTAACGCTCGCAGTAAATTCGACAGAAACGACATACTAGTTGTGTACTTTTGACCCTATGGAAGCTGTTGATCCCACCCACTTGATTTGTCAGACAAGAGAGTACTACAGTCATCTGTGAAGTAATATATTTTTAATGCCGGTTCATCTCGATAATACAGAAGTTGACAAGTTTGACACGTTAACCTTGATCGAAGGTCAGCAAATAAAACAAACGTTCTGACCGCATATAGTTAACAAGAAGATATATTCGGAAAAATTAAAGCGCAAGGACTGTTGTTTCGTGGTCATCCTTCTACTTGACAAACATTCACCACCTACGGATGAGCTAATATGAACAAAACTGATCCGGAAGTTTCTATAATAGTCTATTGCTCCAACCTGTCTCTTTATATGAGTTTCGGGAGGAAATTAGCGTTTTCTCCTCCTCTAACTTATTAGTTCAGTACGACGATTTCGGCAACAAGTGAACCCAACCATATTCTGTGTTCTGTTTATTCTTGAGCCGTGAAAAATTTGCACTTCAACGAAGCACAAGTTTGCGGTGTCTATGGTCCGGCAGACAAAAAAGCGTTACAACCGTTATGCATATTCGAAGGTACAGAGATATACACTTGAAATTCAAAAGCTTTCGAGACGGTATCTAAAAATATGATTTTACAAACACACAGGTAGCATCTCACACTCATTTCACTCATCTCAAAAATTTAACCCACGATTGATTTCCGGTTGCAATCTCTGTGCGATCAGTGGAACTATAAGCGGTTTTAGTTGGGCCTCATACTCAACCACAATTTCATCCTCAAATCGTCCCAGAGTGTCCGGTCTAAAGTACACGGTTAGATGTACTGCCATCCCTGGAGCAACAGTGCTGCGTGTGCCTTGAGGGAAGTCAACTGACGTGAATAAGAGAAAACCAACGATTATCAATAAGCGATATGGTAAAATTAGAACATAACTGTTCATCAAAATGTTCACGCGTACTTCGCCTAGTTTTAAAGCTATATAGTCGTAAGAACATAGTCGTAAGAACTCGAACTAAGTTACTAAACACCACATGATAGTGACTAACAGGTTCTATAATTATGTGTCGAAATGTGGAACATAAAACGGTTTGTTTCAAGTTCAAGCCCCAAGCCGGTTTTTGACGCGTTAGATCATTTACGACGACTTTCGCCAAGACTATGCAATTATATGCCCCGTTACGAACAATCGGACTTTCTCTTGAAATTATTTCGAAGTATTTAAAGCTGTAACTACAGTTTCGGATTTGAATTTTTGTTCATATATCTATTTGACCATCACGACAACTCACAAGGTTGACAAATATATTTAAGCTATTCCATCGTACCAAGCACCATAATCGTATTTATAAAGACTTGGCAAAGGTGCTTACCATGGACTTGCACTGGCAAGTGAGAAATTCGAACATAGTGCTCCTTCTCGAAAGGGGTTCACGAAATTTCGACAGTTGTGAGTAATGCTCTGTTTATCTTACCCAAAAATCCCTTACGAAATATTAATAACCTGTCCTTGAATGTACGAACGAGGTGCCCTAAACACATGTTGTTGGCCGCCAGGTAACAGTAAATTGGAAAATTAATCCCGCTAAACATAATCCTCTTCTAAAAAGATCTTTATGAAAAGTGAAATATTTTCACTGTATTTGATCGCGTGTTTCATTCAGAGTTTATCTTATAAACAACAACACAAAACAAGTAGCACTGGGAACCGAAACAGAAAGCACATTTTCTGATAACGTTTTATTTGTCGTCCTGCCCTCCCAGGTGTTCGGTGGAATCGAGTTTAATTGACCTTGACCCAATCTAGGTCAGGTGTTTTCAACTTGGAAACAATAGCTATTATTCACGATAGCGGTTGTCGTTACTGACCGTAACTTGTGCTTGAATTCAGCGAATTTAAGCAGTAAACAAATGAACGGTCTCGTGAATTTTCCGGTTTTCTAAAAAAACAGAGTGTACATACTACAGAACGGAACTACTGCCTAAGCAATGTTGTACTTGTTTCTGCCTTGCTTGTTGGTTTTAAAAGGTTTAAATTTATCGTAAGATTTTCAAGAAATGTGCCCACATGCATCTCGATGGACTTTCTGTCGTATCTATTTATTGATCCGCAAAGATAATACTTGACCCATACGAAAGGTCATTTTAACATCGTCTCAATGAGAATCATTCACCTTCCAAAAAAACTGTTGAATATGTGTCTATTTCTTTGTAAACCATCGTTTACGAGCCCAATCTAATCTTCATCTCTTTATTCCACTTGTTGTGGTCAATGATCTCTACATCAGCAATGGAAAAGTATTCATGTTTCTGGGACATAATCTTCAGTAAAGTCACTCAGCAAGAAGTCTTTTGACTATTCGGAGGGTAGCATAAGAAACAAAGATATGCTGCAAGAGTGAGAAGCCTGTTTAAAGTAAGTAAGCGATACCTCGTTCAAGAGAAGCTGTAATCTTAGGGCTTATTAGGCCAAGTTTATCAAGTTTGCGTGTTGTTGTTAGACCACTGGAGGACAATCCAGAGACGGTCATGATTTCAACCACCCGAGCGAAAGAGAACTTTGAGTACTGTGGGTCTTAGTGATATTAACATGTGAAGCCGCTTTGAGTTCGATCTAGAATGCACTAAACATGTCTGACTGGGAGACAACTGGCGCACTCACGGCCAACCGGCGGCGTGTTGAGTGCATTCATACAAACCAGCGAGTTAAGACCGTTTGATTTGATGTTTCCACTATTTACAGAAAACTGAATGCGGTCTGTCTTCTGTCATTTTCTCTTTTTTTTCTGTCCATTTGTGTTTAGTTTGCCGGCAATGTTTTTCAGTGATTTCATTGACGAAATCAGGGTTATGTTAACTTTATTAGTTCGTACAGATTTAGATCACGTTCATACTTAATCTCGGATATCTACACTGCTCGTATCGTATCTCATATTTCAAATTGCAATTTTATTGACGTTGGCTTGGCTGAGTAGCCTCGGTCCAGTCACCATAGTTTTTGATATCTACGTATGTTTCCATTCATCTAATTTTATCCCTCGGTTAATTAGCCTGAATCGGCTGCACTGTAAACGCGTCTATTCACATTTCTCCGGCCTTGCATCTTCAGATTCCCAAGGATATCGAGGTGTACGGCTAAAGGGTCAAGGTCATTGATGAGTAGACAGGGATGTGAATAGGCTCAAGTTGAGAACTACTCACAAGCGGAGGTGGTTGAGTGTTTGGGTGTGATAATTCTGTCGGGTCTAATGTGGTATCGAGGGCGCAATGATAAACATGGTTGACTCATGAGAACGTGACCGGATTTGTAATCTCGGCCGTGGCTGCAATCAAGTATGGGTGATTTTCAACTCGAAAAGCATGAGAGTTGTGGCCACGGCCATTTTTTATTATATATATGGACAGCCGCCCTTAGGTCTCGAACACTGGTACACACAGCGCCAATCAAGCTTCGTAACACAAATTACAATTCACCATATTAAACAAAAGTTATATCACCTTTATCAACATTTTTTGAGTTGGTAAAAATGATTATTACAAACTGAACACTACTCACAAATCCGTAAAATTTTCATTCAGCCCTTTTCAAAAAGAAGTGCAATACATGAGTGTTACAGCCTGTCACTTGTACAAATTCTTGTCATGTTTGGAATGTTTAAAAATTAATTCTGATTCCTTCCCTTCTTTTACCTCTAAGGAGTTTTTGCTTTAAACTATACAGCATTTAAGCACCAGTATTAACCAATGGTATACTGGTATCAATTATAATGACATTCATCAAATATGACAGTTTACGTTCATTCACCTTTTGCCAGACAAAAGTAGACGGTTTTCGGTGGCAGAATACGTAGTGATCTTGAGAGTTGAGATGTGTTGCGCACCCTTATCTTGAGCTGCAGGTCGGAATGAAATAAAATTTACATAAGTATTGTATGAACATATCACAGCACCTTCAGTAAACAACTCTGTTCATTGAATCCACTTTGAGATTATATATAAGAGTAATTTAATTTACATGTGGTTGCAATTCATATGTAAGCATGGGGGTAATTATGATTTTCAGCTCTGAGCCGAACCTGTTGGTACAATTGCTGTGGCTGTCACTGGTTTTGACAATGGTCCACGAAATTGCAGAATGACAGATAAGTACGAAATTACAACGGAAGAAAACAGGAAAAAAGAACCAAGCAAAATCCGTTGAGTTTCTCGAAAACAAGTCAAGTATTTTTTATACAAGCTGGACACTGGCTGCTACACAATACCACAGTAGAGTATTTTCAACCAGCAGTGTGAATGACTATGAACTCCCCAGTCAGATAGACTGCACCTACCAACTTTGTTCAGTGGAGCAATCATCGCTTGCCCAGGACCACGTCGTCACTTTCGGGTTTATTCCAACCGCCAACAGTCTCAATGAACAAGGTACAGTGCGACAGACGCTCCACCATCAGTTCCATCATCATTATCATCATCATCATCATAACAGCCATGAGCCTGACCAAAGGTACTGTGGCTCGTGCCGCTGTTCACCTCAACAGTTACGTGGAATACCTTGAGCCTAACTAGCAAATGTTATGGCTCGGGCAACTGATCAACCCAAAAGTGACGTGGCATACCTCAGAAGAAAGAGTTATTTAAAAAGTTAAGAATCTATAACAAAAAAACTAAACGGAAGAGCTAGAAATGTTGTGAATGCAAGTATACGGCACACGGCCATCTCGAAAATCGTTTCTAACCAACGATTTGAGCAATCACGAGGACCCGAATCAGGCAAGCAACACCTACCCACCTTGCTCAACGGAACAATCAGGATTTTTATATTTCATGACCACGTTTTAGCATAACCACCACGTGGTGGTCATCCAACCGCGACTTACGTCCCAGCCAATTAAGACTACATTTTCATAATCTTGTTTATTGGTCACGAAGTTGCACATCCGTCAAATGCGCACAGACAAATTGTCGCGTTGTCCACAAAAAAAGATATGATAGGGCAAAAGATGACCTCCACGTTGTCCCTAGACAAATATTTCAATGGAAACTGCTTACTCGGTGTTGTGGTTGAAGAACTTGTATCGTCTAGGTATATTGTAGAGTATGTATTTTGTGTCAGCAATGAGAAATTCAACAAGAAATATGTGCAGTTGACACTGAACTGGGCCCAGAGTAACAGTAAACTCATTCAAGAGTCACTATATGGCAACCAGTTGGATTTTCTAGAAGGAAGGTTGGCAAACTCGGTCAACGGTGCACAAGACAAGGTCTTGGGGTTGTTAGTGCATTCACTTCGATATTCCTGTTTTATTAAGACAAAAACAACCTCTCGTAAGAGATCTCACTAGAAGGACGTTAAAAAGGTGTATCATTGACAGTTTTTAAGCGGAGGTAGATTCTCTACAGGACATGCTCGTACAAAACGTCTAGCCCGTACGTTTTATTCACAAAGTAAGGAAAAAGGTCAACCTGGAATTTACTTCAACTTTTATGAACAGTAAATGTGAGTAGATTAGCTTCTTTTTTAAGGGGTATCATAAAAAAACTCGAACGGTTAGTGCAAACAATCTACTTGGTAGTTCAGTTGAATGTAAGCCTTTATTCAACAGCAGTCATCATGGCGCTACCCGAAGACAAACCTCTGTGTTCTATGGACAGCTTTGTATATGGTCATTTGTTTGTTTGTGTTGGGCATCAAAATTTTGTCAAACTATAAGATGACTGGTTGCTACAGTAGATGAAAATCATTCTACACGGTTGTACACTGGCGTGATTAAAACGGCCCCATACGCTTCTGCTACACAAATTATCTACTCCAGTCATTTCACGTGACTGGAAATCGGTCAAAGGGATAAGATTACGGAAACTGAGCCCTATCGAGGCCATCAGAAACTGACTGCGTAAATCTGACCCTGGTCAACAATCAAATGAACTCACAGTACCTCCACTGACAGACTGTCTGACTGACTGTTGCAGTTATTTTCCTGTTTATTGTTTTACTAATCAAACTCAATAGACAGTTATTGCTCACTACTTCGTTGGTCTTTTAAATTTAATGGTTCGTTTCAGACAAATATAACGACTGCTTACCTCACACTGTTTCCCACTTTCGTATGAAGTGAAAACAACTTCCTTCGGTTCGATCTCAAACAAGCTTTTCCCTTCTGTTAAACGGCTAGGTTTTTCTGAAAAACGTGGATTCTTTTGAAAATTCATCTAAATTGGAAGAACAATGAAAAATAAAGGACAATCAGAATTTCAGGGGGGGGAAACCTACAGCACTAAAATGTGTTAGTTCGAACTACCCATAAAAAGTACCTAATAGTCACTTAGAAGTTAACATTTTGAAAAGTCTGTGACTCAGCTAGCAACCTGATATCTCAGAAGAAAACAAAATTAACGCCAGAAGAAAGGTAGATAGATAAATCATGCTCTTAGTTTTGTCTATCTGGATATTTAACACTATTCATCACGCGGTTAAGTCAGTGAGGAGAAAATTTCAGATAAAATCATTAATTGAACGACTAGCATCATACATTCAGTACAATCTGGTGACTACCACAAGCCTGTATAAGTAAAGCTTGTTATCCTATCCATCAGTATTCAAATGTAGTCATGCCATTTTTAGACTTTTAACCACTATCACGTACGAATAGTGCTCAGGTTACCTGATCATCTGCATGAGGAACAAAGCGATCGTCCTATTCAGTTTACTCAACTACTCTAAGATCAGGGTTTCTCGGAAATATTTCTGAGCGCTGCGTCACCTATTCGTGACCTGTTAGGTATCAGCTAACACCGGATCATTCAAGTGTGATTTTAAGAAATATTACTGAATTCATAAACCGATTTATCACAACTCTCGGTAATAAATAACCCTTGACCAGTCATTGGTTGAATAATCAAGAATCTTACCCGAAATTGTAGCTTCCGTATCTCTTCAGAAACTTCATATTGTTCATCAAGGTTTGCTTTGAAGTTGGTCTCTGCCTGGGATGATGCAAGCGTTTTGCGTCTACGGGTCAATTGTTCATATTTATTTGATTGACAAGTCTTGTCTCTATCACCTTTTTTATGAAAGATCCAAAACAGCTTCATTTAAACAAACCTTAGACGATCTATTCACAGTTTACTGAATAAATAACGAAGTATTCATTTTACATGAACCTACACTACCCATATGTATATCACAACACGCCTGTACACGAATATATTATAGAACATGGGAGAAATAACAAAAAATAATAAGATTTTTATAAAACGTTATATTCTGAAGTTATGGACTAAATTATTTCAGATTTGTAAGTAAACCTCGCTATTATCACATTATATTGATTCACACAGTGAAAAACCATACTTCTAGTGGCATTTTATTTCACATTATTGTTTCACTTTGTTGTTTCCATTATTGACTATGTAACATGTTAATGTCACATCAGGAATGAACGACTTGATTGAGTTTTTCTCATCGAGTAGATAAGTAATACTTTTTTATAGATGGATTGTGTTGTTTACGAAAATGAATTATTTGTGATGCAAACACATTCATGTGAAGTTTAGAATTCTACTCCCCAGACGACACATTCGTATGGACTGGATATGGGTCTTGGCTTAGAAAATTGCTCGCATGAAGCATTTACCCATATGGATGTATTAAGTTAGCTAGTGGTTTATGAGTTACATTTCATTCGTTGAAAACTAATAGTTACTCTTTCGAAATGAAAAATGTAACAATTATAACGTCAGTGATTATGTGTTTGTAATAAATTTCCACGCCATCATACATTTCTGCCGTACGACCTATTTTGTTCCAGACGGGTTGAATGCGTTCAGGTTAGCACACATTTATGGGAACGGACAATTGTCAGTAGACCAAAGACCAAACCCTATCTTCCAGTTCATCAATAGGACCATTCTCATTCTAGAAGGCAGCTTCAACTACATTGACGAATTATTTGAGAGTATAGACAGATGGTGGGTGAAACGGACCAAGAAGCATTTGCCATGTCGGATGAACCAACGAATGAGTTATACAGATCATCTTAATACGTCTATCAACCAAGTCCCAACCTACAAGGTCAACAGACACTTACAATAAGGGACTGTTCTTCGTTCTTACTGTGCTCAGCACTTTTTGAGATGTCAATGAGCATCCCCCAAAATCCATTGTTGTTTGTCTGGTTGTTATAAGCCTAGATGAATTACTGTAACAGTGAGTAAGCAAATCTGATGAAGCAGGTTATTTCGAACTGTTAGTTAGACTGATTCGTTGTTCGCCGATTCACACATTTAGGGTGCAAACGCTTCATTATTAAAAGGGAGTAGGAGTTTCAGATCAGATGTTCGTTAGAATTTGTTTAACCTTCAAGCTGAAACCTTTGTGAACTGATACTGTAAAGCGCAAGCAAAACTTTCAAGCATGCATTTATTGAATTTGCGTAGCATCAGAGGGCGAGCTGCCGTGTTGTTGATACCATTTTGGTTTTTGATTGTGTAACTCGTGTGCATGACTTACTATTGCTTGGTTCATGCTTTTTCGTGTTGTTTCCTTATACAGGACTATTGTTGGAACCTCTACTCTGGAATAATGCTGTCCGTCGGTATCCACACGCTGCTCGAAGTTAGCCCACAAATGTAACGACCAATTAAATTACAAATGGTCAGTTTGCACGATACAATATGTTCACTCTGCTGTTTACAAAATCTTTACAGCCTAAGAGCCAATCATTGCTAAAAACTAAATAACAAAAAATGATAGTATTTATTTGTTATCCAGTTAACTTTCCGCTTGTTTATCCCATTGTTAAAACTTAACAAAATATAGAAGTACAACATACTTATAACATTTACAAACATTCGCCGAAATAAAAATTTATTGTGTACGATTCCAGTTCGGTTAGGAATTTGATGCACCCATCGACTGATCAGTTGAATAAATTGAGTTACCTTGAACCTTTGTAGTTACCACTCCGTTTGTTTTGTCAGATACCTCTAAGTAAGCGTCATTTAAATTGAAAAGGTCAAATATGTATATGTCCATCATTGTGAGTAATATTTCAAAAATGCCTTCCCTGTGTGAGATTCGTTTCACCTGGAATAGCATTACTAACTTCACTCTGCTGTAATTGATATGATCAATAACTGTCCCCTTACTGGTTTATGTATTGGGCATAAGAAAAAATATTGTGTGCAAACGCTTTTCGTCTTAGGTCACTAGTATTTCTCTACTGAATTTTCAGGCTACAAAGATGGTTTATGATTACTCTAGCCCATTTTTGCGACTTTTGTGATTTCGACTGCACACTTTGGCTATTGCAATGAGATGATGTCCTAGAAAATGCTTGAGTTGTCAGAGCAATCATGTGGTCCAATCCGGGTATAAATTCCAGCCTCTGGGACGTAGACAACAGGAATCAATGAACGTCGTAATTCAACCTGTAACACACAGCATCGGTACAGTGAAGTAGTTTCGTTAACATATTTGAGTAATCCGAAGTTATTCATGGGTTACAGACGGTGACTGTATGGCATTCATATCGGATGTACGAAGCCGAACTTAACGAAATGTTTAGTTCCTATTCCATCATCTCCATTTCAGCCTATCACAATGGACCCGAATAATTAGTGGAATATGCGGAATAAGTTTGGCGCCTCTTGTATTCTTGTCATATATTAACCATCTTTTAGTTTAGAACGTTCTTTCATGAAATACCGTCTAAGAATGCAAACACTTACACACAACATCAAGCTATTACGTATATCTGTGTATGTGCATCTGCCTCGGTTAGTTGGGTATGGGTCGGTCAGGCAGCAACGTAATCACGAAAGTTGAAGATCTTGACTGTTCCATTGAGCAAGGTGCGTAAGTGTCACCTGTCCTGCTGGTATTCTAGTGATCACTCAAACCGCTGGTAAGAAACGTTATCCGACATGGCAATGTGGAGTCAATGGCATACTATTTTCAGTTCTCTTACTTAATCTGCTCTTGTTTATATTTTTTTATCTTCCAAGTAACGTGTTCTTTTTCTAGGTTATTCCATATCATCGTTGAGGTGAGTGGCAGCTGAAGGATCACAGTTGATGATGATGACGATGAAATCGAAACACATTGATATTCTACAAACTCTTCTCAATAACCACATTACCAATAACTTTTGGTTGTTTTTCACTACTAAAAGCTGAAAAACCTCTTCCAAAAACCGCGCTGCATACGCATAGAATCGGGTATTATGAGCATTGGTCACAAACGAATGTGACTAATCGTTTGCACTTGGTAATTCAATGGCGTCTTGTGCGAGGTCAGTATAGCGTCGATCAACATGAGTACCTCATGAAATCATGGTCGGAGTTCAGATCCCTACCTTGGAATGTATTTGCGCTAGTTATGAGTTGTAAGAGAAAAATAAACTATAGTTTGGTTTTTATTTTAACAGGGGCTGACTGGAAACGTGTACAAAAAACATAAGCTGCTCTCTGTTGTGATTTAAGTCTATTCCAGCCATATGTTAGGCCAAGTTTCGAATTCAGTTAATCGGGTACACAGCGTTCATACTAAAACTGTAAGTTTATCGTCTTATGTGAAGTATTTTTTCAGAAAAGCATACCCATATCCAACATTTTTTAAGCATTTTTGTGCTATTCCGTTGGTGATGTTTTGCTGTAATCATTTTGTGGTTCTTTTTTAAACATTTTGAAAATATTTTGGATTCACCATGGACATATTCAGAGACAGCGAGATTCATCTGTTCAGTCTCATTCACTTCACTATTTTTCAAACTTTCCAAGCAAGGAAATCGTTTGCTTTCAAAACATTATGAGATTTCAATCACTTTTCTTAATTGGAACAGGCTTTCTCCCAAATGACCTTGAAAAGAAAAGCTAATAGTGCAATATTGAACGATCTTTGTTCGAATTGATTTCGCTGCATCGTATCAAGCACATACCGGAGAATTGAATATTACGAAGTATTGTCAATTACGGAGAGTGACTTGTCCAGGTATGAAAAAATCCACGAGCGTTAACAAGGTGGTACTAATTTAGTCAATAGTTCCTTTTGCACACACATAGACACACAGTGATGGCTCCAATCGTTTAATGGCAGTTGGGTCGGCAAATTGCATTAAACGTTTATTCCAGTACGTAAAGGTGGCAGAGAATGCTGATGAATTGGCAGTGTCGTCGTTTGTCACGATTACGTGACGTGGTGTGAATCACCTTTGGTCTCGTCCACACAATTCCCAACAGGTTGGCTGTTGCGGTTGCGTACCTAATCAGGCAAATGTCCTGCCATCCTGACACGCGGCTTTCTCCCCGTCGTTCCTACGTAGGTGGAATTACACTGCAAGATGAGGGGGGAGAGATAGGTGGTCCTTAATGGCGGGTGTTAGCATTCTGGTGTTGTCAAAAGCGAGAACTGTTCTAGCCGCATAAAAAACTAGCCTACCAGCGGAAACTAAGCGACGTTTCAAGAGTAAACAGGCATCGTCGCCCTTGAAAGTAAGTCGAGTGAATGCAGCTTTCGGTTCAGCTAAATGAAGGGGTTGGATATTGATCTGTGGTTTGCTGAATCGTCTTATAAATCACTGTGGTTAACCGTTTACTTTTAATATGTCTTCAAAATGATGATGCTCTTTGTTGATTGTATCAGTTGTGCAACATTTCCCAGCTCAATCGAATAGGGTCATTGCTGACCCTCGTTTGTGTTGAACTGGGACAAAACTATCGTAGCGCAAGTACCACCCTGCCCAAGTAGACTTTCGGTAGACCGAGCGTCTCACGCTGCTGTCAGCTCTTAGTTGAGTCAGTACATCGAAAACGGCAGAAATTGGTCCTTTTCCACCTTCATCGTAAATCGTAGATTTTCGTGACCTCAATTCAGTACTGTCATCAAAGTATCAATTACTGTTTATTATTGGTATTCACGATAATGTCGTCCACATAACTCCAGTAAGCAGCACTCGCCGCGACATGTTGATCCAATTTGTTTTCTACATGGGCAATGAAAATGTCCACGAGATTTGGACCTAGAGAACTTCCCAAAGCCACTCCATCTATCTTTATGAAACTTTTCCCCTGAAATTGGAACTGAACATCCGTTATTCACAAGTGTAGTGGATGTTCTCATCTACATAGCAGAATAGGGACGATATTCCGTCAGAAATTACGTAATCCCATAGAAATCGCACAGTTTCATTTACGGGAACATTAGTGAACAGTGATTCGATATCCAGCGAGGCCATGATCTTTCCGCTACTGTTAATTTTTGGTAACAAGTCAACGTGTTTGAAGTTGCTTTTTGAGACATTTAGCCAGTGACCGTTCAACTGGTTCTAGCATTCCAATAAGCCACTTCGCGAGTTTGTGATGAGATGAGTTGGACATCGACAAAACTGGCTTGAGTGGAATATTCGGTTTGTGAGTTTGGTGGGCCATAAAGCTGAGGCGTTTGAGAAACATTCAGTTTAAAAAGGTTGAGGGTTGTCTCACTAATGAGAGCAGCTTTAAGTGACACTTTCAAGGCCACCATTATTCTTTTCTTCAGTAATGCTGGTTCATCCGTTTTGGCTTCTCTTAATTTTCTGGGTTCGCACATAATCGACTCCACCCGTTTTACATAGTCATCGCGGTCCATCAGGGCAACTCCAGAACCATATTCGGAGTACAATATCGTCAGATTTGTGTTTGATTTCAATTCAGTAATGGTCACAAAATATGAAGACCCTGACTGCACCACTGAGCAACGTGGGTAGGTGTCGCCTGCCTGGCTGGGGTCCTCGTGATCACTCAAACCGCTGGTTAGAGACGCTATCCGAGATGGCGATGTGTCGCAGTCAATGGCGTACCTGTATCCATTCCATTTCCGCTTCTTCCTCTTAGTCTTTTCTCAATAATTTTCACCCTTCTTAGTAACGTTTTCTTCTAGGATATTCCACGTCACTGTTGTGGTGAGCGGCGGCCCGAGCCACAGTACCTTTTGGTCAGGCTCATGGCTGTTATGATGATGATGATGATGATGAGATTGATCAGTTTTGCTTTCAACCATTGCTCATCTTCCAAAAATGTAGGCTGTAAACTTGAGAATTGATCAAAGAATTATTCAACTTATTCCTGGGTTGCAGTTGGATTGCTCTTTCTCTGTTTTATACAGTATTGAAGATCAAGTGAAAGGGTTTTCATTTGAACTCTACTAATTTCAGTAGGTGGCAGGTTGGTGACATATTTCAAAGGATCACACGGAATTCTGAATGGCAGGCATTGTGCCTCAAAGACCTACTTAGTTCCTCTTGTGTTAAGCTCTCTGTTCCCTGCACGGCGTTGCTGAAAAACGCACAAATTTGATACGACCACATAGACTGAGTTCATGGATTATCGTCGTCAAATTCATAATGCTGGCGTGCAGTTCGTGTGCGTAAATCGCTGAGTCGAGGTGGCATTTATCTAATCGTCATAAGTTGCTTTTGCAAGGCCTTAAATTGTCTTTGTGTAAAATTTTGTAAAAATTAACAGGACAGCGGTCGTTCTGCATATATTCCTTCACAAAATCGACCCAAACAGTTTTCTTTGCCATTTTGCACTTCAGCTTAACTAGATCATCCAGTCACCGGACTGATGATTTAAGGAGGTAGCATTTTGAGTGACTGAAACAAATGTTCGCCGAAATAAACTTGCGCTTCATGTGCTCGAGGCGATCAGCATTCTCAATCAGTTTCACATGTCAAAGGCAATTGCTACTAAACGATTTAAGCCGCCAGTGTCTGTGTGTGTGTAAAATGAACTACTTATCAAATTAGCACCACCTTATTAGTGCTTGTGGGTTTTTTCACACCTGGACAGGAATGACACTTTCCGCTGACGACAGTTTTCTGTGTATTGTGTAATCTTACTTTCCACAGTAGATACATAACAACATGCAGCGAAATCAGTTCGAACAAAAATCGTCTACAATATTACATCACGAGCGTGTCTTTTCAACTTTTTTTAATGTGGTAAATCAAAATATTTTTCCACATCTTTAAAACATTCCAGAATATACATACCCGTGTTTACGTTTATTCCATTTCTTTTATTTAAAAAGGTTTCTTATAAGTCCTGAAACTTTTGCAAAATAATTCACCGCAAAGTTTAGTTAATTGTGATCTTGGCCATTTTTTGCGCTAAAACTCTGGCCACGTAACTGTTGAAAGTTTTTCTTTTCAGATGCATAAATCAACTGTTTGATTTGGTTATAAGCTTTGTTATAAAATCTATTCATTCTCTTCATTCCTTTGCTCCAATAGCGTGGCTCATATCATCAGACAAGAAACAGCTGAATGTTGTTACAAACGGAACAAACAACGCTAGACACTATTCCGCGTTCTGCAAAACATTTTGAAGTGCGTTGTACTACCTCGAATTGCAAACCGCTTCTGCAAGACTGCAAGGATATGCACTGCTGACGTGGTCTATCAAGAGTAAAACTCGAGGTTAGTGCTTCTTTTCGAAACAGGCCGGCTAGAAAGTCTGTGGGAGTGTGGGGGTTGTGACCAATTGTGGGTGAAGTCCAGTGTATATAAATGGGAAGTTATCTGACATCTCATGTTGCGGTCCACTCCGCAAACGTTATCATCAATATTGCCGTCACAACAAAATCAATCAAGATGCTCTTTATATTGATCCGAGACAGTGAGTACACCAAGTGATTAAAACGGTGAAATAAAACGAGTAAATTGATCAACTACGCTGGAGGATGACTTTCAGTTTCAACTGTTCTTCAAGTGCTGTGAAAAGAACCGGTATTTTCCACCTGGACTATATAACTTGCAAATCATCTTCAGAAACAGATGCAACAGAGATGCTGAGTGAACACGTCATCCAGGTTTACAAGGCAAGTATGGTGTTAAGTCACGTCTGTTACTGCATTATAGCGATACCTGTATTAAAATTAGAACATTCGGGCAAAAGTCTTTCTTGACTAGCTACGGATGAAGCATTTGTAAGAGTAAAATTTCCAGGTAGGCCCTCTTCAATTGGTTAAAAGTACCCAGTGTGAGTTCAGAGTCCTTATTTAGTGGCCACTTGAATTGGTGACGGTTCTCAATCCTGAGGGACCACCTACACAAAAATAGTTTGTGGAAGTGAAACTAGAATACTTCAAGTATCTAACTCCTCTCCGTCGAAAAAGTGATTGAGGGTCCGCATGATTGTGTCGTCGCATACCACCTAGTTGCAGTTGACCACAATCGCAAACATCGCTTGCGGTTAGAAACGCCAACACTTTGTCGCACTTATTTGTCACAACAGACCATTGGACCATACCTTCCTGCGAGTCTTTCGCCTGACTTTCTATTGCAACGACCCATTAGAATGGCTTAATTTTCGATGCAATTTTGTTGTACAGTTTAACACTTCCTGTGCTTGTTCAGTTCACTTGTGTACTCTTTTTCTGATGGTTTGAAAATTTTTCAATTTTCCATTCCGCGCGCTGCACACAGACTACCTACTAGCTGTACGCTTTCTTCTTCCTCGGTCGTGGCTAGACATGACGTACTACGCCTTTTCCGGATTTTGAATTACTGCTACTGAAAACTCATTGAACCGGTGTTGAAACTTTGTGGGGGTGTTCCTACACTCTACCTGAAATTTGGTAAGGTATTTAACGTAATAGACCGAGCAAAACTATCTACTGACCTCGCAGACTTTGGTATTCCTAGCTATTCTACAACACTGCTTACTAACAATCCTAACGATAAGTACTTCCACTTGAAAGAATCAACGATGCGAATCGATGTAACTACACCGAAGAAAATGGCATAATTCCATTCGTCGTCACACTTAGTAATCTACAACCAAATCTCAAATAGTTTATTCGGATATACAACTAAGAATTTTGGGTAAACGTCCTTGTATTAATCAGATGGAGGTGACTGCTTTGTTAAAGCTTTAACTAATGAATAACGTTTGTACCACTCCACCTAGGGCTACACCACTAGTGGGGTGTGGCACCTATTCAACGTCTAACTGTTTTCGCAAGATATGTGTTATGACGAAATAGAGGGTTTCACTGACTTTGGTTCCTTGAAGTGATCCTCAGCTTCAAATACAATGTCACACTTGTACACAAATTAGTTTTGTTTAACTAATGTATTAATGTCCAAACTTTTGGGTTTCATCTAATGATCTTGGCTGCAATCGTGTATTTCTGCTCGTTTATTCAGGATGTGTGCTTATCTATAGGTCATTATAAGAGACCCAATATGAATTCAGTGGCACAATTCAGTCTTTTAATTGAGTTCACGCTGCGGACGCTTGTCCTTTCTTGTTGGCTCATTTGTTAATTTACTTTTCAATGGCGTTTCGTCTCTTCAAGTGTGGCTTAACATATTTTGAAGTTTTACGTAATTTGAGCTCTGCATTTTTAAGTACCACTGATTGAACTGAAGTCCATCTTGTGCGTTTGCCTTTTTTCTCCTCGTTGCCACCGTTGGTCTCAGACTATACTAAGGCAAACTAATTCCCATATTTCAAAACGTTGCCGAAACTATACCGTTTGATCTCTGATCCCGCGGTTTAGTTCATCAGCCTAGAGAAGAAGTCTACTATAAATATTGTCCGGAAGGTCGTTGACATGAATAAGAACCAAAAGGGAATATGGCAGTGACCACTAAATAAAAGCGAAAGTAATCAGTGAAGAAGATTGAAGGTCAGATTTAATGTTGATCCGAAAGTTTCATCATCAACAATTGTGGCAGTCTATGAGAGGACCTCTCATCGGATGTCACAGGCTGCCAGTTTGTGCTTGAGTGGACTAGTTGGAACATGGTCAAATATCATGACAGGGTCGACGGAAATGGCAAGTGATGGTCGACCACTGTCTTTGATCTCCGTCAAGCTTTCCCAAAAGATGAGCATCTTTTTAGACATTGCCGCCCGGGTAGAAAACAATGCAGCTTAAAAGGCTGTTCCCTAGAGAGTGTTTATGGATGAATCGTTTTAACGAATGTTCCATAGTTTTACTTTGGGCGCTAGTAAGGCTGATGGGGTGATAACCAACAGGGGATTGCAGACCGTCTGCTTTGTATATTCATACAAATGTGACTTATTTCCAAGTGCTATAGATAACGGTAATCCGAGGTGTCTATCAAGAGGTAATAGGAAAGGATCCTCTAATGTTAACTGTCGCTTCTTCGGGAATCCTAAGGCGGGTTTTATGTGAAGTTGCTGCAATATATGTATTAACCTTGGATAAAAAGTCTTTAACGTGAAGTACAAACAATTTTGAGGAGAACAGCGGTTTACAAAGCGTTCGTAGACGCGGAGTAGGATGCAGTTTGACGTTTAAGAAAAATCAGGCCAGTGAACATGGAAGACAGCAATACATCCGTGGATATTACTGACAGCTAACTACCACACACCCACAAAGGAAGTAGAAGGCCTTTGCCAGAAAAAACAGAACAGGAGCGGAAGCGATCTGGCCACTAAAATAGCTACGTCTGTACTTAACCATTCAATACCAAGGTGCCAACACCTTGCAAACAAACAATCGAGCTGTGAGCAAAAGTAAGGTGTCATCAGCAGGATAGTCGCCTTATGACTCTCACCGCTATTAAGTGCACCTACCTGACAGACAACCCGGCCAGACAACGACAACATTCAAGCCATTAAATCTGATCAGTCATCATCCCACCCAACGTCTCCAGCCGACGATTTTGTGAATTATGGTGGCCCCAGCCGGGGAAGCTACCCGGATTTGCAGTGGATAAACCCAAAATGAACGACCTTACTTCACTACACCAGGTCATCATTTGTTCACTTCGCACCTTACGCAGGTTAGTCACTGCGTCATCATAGACTGTTCGGTGTGCCAGACGACAGCATGGCATTCTTAACACATGGTCTAACCATCTAAGTCTGTGCAAGTGTAAGGATGGAGCAAAAGAACTCGATTGGCAATTACTACCAAATACACATTTCCCGACCTCTTCGTTCCCCGCACGTTGGTCCTACCCGATAACAGCGGTGGAACATCGACATCGGTGGTCTAATATCTTGAGAAGTTTTACGTCTCCACTGTGCTGCAAAGTGAAACTCTTCCAACTGTCGCTTTTTATAAGCAAACCTTGAGCCTGAGAGATATCGCTTTTTGTCAACAGCAGTGTTTGAAAGCAGCAAATGTCGTTCTAGCCTTAGAGATACATGCAACTTTCTAATTTTAAACGCCAACCTATGGGTGTTCAGGGACTACAGGACTGTAGACATGCTTACAGGTGACTACTTGCGAGTCGACGGAGATTCCCCAATAAGGAGGAAGTCCTTTCAAGAAAGGCGACCCCGTGAGGTGGGTATTATAAGATCATTTGATGTGTGTATATCAATACACACCTGACGCGTCCCCGCGGTGACGCCCAGGTCTATTATGCATAATAGACCCATGGGGTTGCATACTATTCGCTTGCTTATGCAGTTCATACGTGCGCTATTTTAGTGCATACGTGCACTGCATGAACGCCTTCCCAGATATACGAAACGACTACCAGACGCGTAAGTATATCAATGATTGCTGGAGACCGAAGTTATATTATATGCTAATTACAATAGCTATTGAGACCTAGCTAGATCTCATAAAGCGCTAAACGACACCAATACACAGAATTAGCCAACTATAGATCCCCATGAGTGTTCCCAAAGTGTCTCCTTAGAACTCTCAGGGATCACTCAGGGGACGCTCGGGGAACACTCAGGGAACGGTCGTGCTACTAGGGCAAGGGGTTGATGGTTAACTTCCAAAATTACATCAACTCACAACTTACTGGATTCTGTGAGTTTAGCACGCATTTTGTTCAGCTTCCGTCCGTTGAAAAATATATCATCTGTGCATAGCAAGCCATTGTTTTGAAAAATTGAATCAGTTTCTTGATAAGAGATCATCAAAGTATCGAGGCGAACTCACCGACTAAAGTACCTCCAACAGCGTTTTTTGTACCAACATTTATTATATCATTTTTTGGAGATTGCTCGCTGCGTTGCTTTGATAATTCCAGAACACATTTCTCGAGGAATGCACTTTTATCTAGCTCCTTCAGATATGCACTGTTGATCTGTAAAATGCCTCTGACAGTATACTACTCAAAATTACCTCATCTATTGCGTTAATGTAATCCCGATGTGTTGACTCATCGCTATTTTTCGAAATATCCAAAAATGTGCTAGTGCTATTGTCCAAAGGGCAAGTCTGATATTTGTCTTTGAAAATAGATAAAAACGAATGCGAAATATCTTGGGAATAGATTTGTGATGTTTTTTGGCGATGGCTAACATTAGGCTCGTCGGACATGCCGAAAGCGTTTTATTTCGAAAATGTGACTCTTCGTTTGTTATGGCATTACGAAACTTTCATGAATTAAAACAAACCGTTTTTGACAATTTAAATGATTAGTACAACAGTTTGAGGCTGAAATCATAGATCACCTGGATTTAGTCATCAAGGTTGTTCTTATATTAACTGGGTTCCTGTTGACCAGACAGTATGTAGCACCGCACAAACTACTAGCAGAAATTTTAGCAGTCAGCTTTTTGTACAAGGCCAGAAGCCCAAATCATCCAAGTCAAGTCAGTTTGTCTGTTCCGATATCTAACGGTGCCTGTTGATCTGAGGGACAGTTACTGGGAACAGTGTATAGCATCCTTCTTGGGGGTTAACCAGAGTACCAAGTACAGAGTAAAATACTTATTAAACTATGTCTTAAGTTCAGTTCAGTTCAGTTCAGTTCAGTTCAGTTCACAGGACGTGGCGGCTAGT
>JTDE01014716.1:0-34312 GCA_014338405.1 Paragonimus skrjabini miyazakii | reverse complement strand
GGGTTGGATGGGTAACGTTCGACAGTTGCCGTTCGATAGGCATTCAGTACTCGCTATTGAATGTCCGGTCCTCAAAGCGCCTGCCACGGTCGGTTCATTTTTTGTTCGGTTTATATGATCAGGCTCAGGATAAACATGTGACAAGGTTTTGTGTGTGCAATCCTCTTCTCCAGTAACTACTCTTTGGAGAGCATGGTAATCAACTGCCTCATTGTTGTTATTGTTCAGTGTAACCCACATTCTGGACTAATGCGATATCAGATGAGGAACTACTTGTGTATCCTACAGCATTTCAATATCACTTCACGTTATTTTTGTCACCTCGTCATCAAACTTTGATCACTTCAAACTCGACTCCAAACCAACCCATATTGTAGGTGAGCAATTTTTTGAAGCCGATCTGTATATTTGTAAGCACGTTGCGTTTGTTTGTTTGCCAATCGAAACATCTTAATCGGCGGTAGCCTCCTTGGTTTTACTTTCTGGGTTTCCATTAGCAGTTTAGATGCATTGTGAAACCACTGGTTCATCCGATCGTTTGAGTGACCTTACTCTAATCGACGAGAGTTAAAAACCCTTCCTTCGACTTAGACTTTTTCATTCTGTTCGTTTCCTTTTCTGTCATTTCGTGGTAATCATTCAGTACCTGAGTACTCTATTCGTCTTGGGGTGGCCGGTTTTACGTATACTTTTACTCGAGCCTGTGGCTTCATTTTTCATTTCCAAGGAGAATTTAGCTACATACGATTTGTTCAGGCTTATACATTTGCAGTGCAGACGCCCAACCTGGGTTGACCTCGTGACCTGTCGTGAAAGCTGCAATGCTTGCGTAGCATTCGTACACTTAGACCACTCGCAGCCAAGACCTCAAGTAAATTGGTCGTTAACTTAGCCTTAAGGGCACCAGGCGAATTCTTTCTTCATTTTCGTAAGGTTGAACTGAGTCCTACCCGACACACGACGACATGTGATCGTAACCGGCTCGTTTTCTCATGGACAGGACAGACATCAGTCGGCAACCCACTGTTTATGTAGATTGCCGTTGTTTGTGCAACCTAGGAGCGTCTATCGCCCTCCTTGTTCCAAAATTGATCTAACTGACCCTAATTGGGAAGATGACCTCCTGGTCTAACCTAATACAGTGCAACTCGAACAGAACAGTGAATCTAAGATCTTTAGAAGTCAAGGGTATCAAATGCACCGAAATGTTTGATTATCGATGTTTACTTTCAGTCTCGCTCATCAGATGTTATCAGCGGACAAGTAACGCAGAAATTAGGAAGTACTTATTTGGTAGTGAGGGTCTGCCATGTTGTTTTCACTCAAACCGTACGAACTCATGGATTTAGGCGGTTGAATCATGCATTAGAAGAATGACAATCCATCACTCAGCATTTCACTTGCTTACTGTGTCCCCGTATCACTACCATAAGATGCCAAGAAGTCGACGGACGACTCATTCATACAACAGGCGTTCGCAAGTTAGGAACTGTAGGCCTTGTTCTTCTAATGCTGTGGGGGCCTTGTAGTCTGTCTAATCTCTAGCTTGATACGTTAATGGGGGTATCAGTTAGTGATGTTCAGTGATGTAACTGTCACCAGTGCTTTCTTGAGTTGTATGTGAAGTAAGTTTAATTTAGCAATCGGAGTAGTCAGTCCTTGTGGATGCAGCCCTACTCTAACTTGGCTGTTCGCAAGATATGGGCACCTTGATATTACACGTTTTGAATATAAAGGTGAAGGGTCTTCGTAAATTAAATTTCAACCCTACGTCCTCTTTGCCTTATTCATTGGGGCTTGTTTTAATTCTCATGGTTACATAACATTTAAGCATGTGTTAACAACTGATGTGTTGCTGCCCATGGGGATATTAACAGCAATCCATCTGTTAAGTTTCTCATGTACCAGCCTTTACCAGACGCTCACTGGGGGTCGGTGGTGTCTGCTTAGTCATAAAAGTGCAAACGTTTCACAGTCTGCTGTGTAGTTAAAGCTTTATACAATGAGATATTAGCGGTGTCCACTTTCGATGCCCATTGAAACAGTTATAACATTTTTGTTAGTCGTAAACGTGACTTAATGTGAGGACATAAATATGCTAGCGGAATGTACAATGCAAAACATTGAAAACCATTGATTATCAATATTGAGATGCAAACTGGTTGATCCATAAACGGCCAGCGATTTTAATGGCGTAACTTTTGGGAATCGATTAAATGATTCATTAACCTCATGCCTCCGGGCTTCAGTCATATCACACCACCTATTGGTTTAGCAGTATTAGCAGTTGATCTCAATTACTCGGCTATTCATAAGTTGATACATTCCAGAGACTGAGTTTGTGCACATCAGTGGAGGCTCATGAATAAACACTTGTAAGGTGAAGTATTTAAACTCACCTTTTCTGATCTGTAATTAGATTAAATCACTACATTTGAGGAGCTTTTGCACATACAGGGCTGGCTTATGGTCAACACTCATATTGACGGGTTTATGCTGATGCATCAGCGTTTGTCACCTGGATTAACTGGCAAGCTTTTGCAGCTAATCGAGGTGGCTTGTTTGCGCTGTCTAGTGAGCTCAGGATACACGCATCATTTTGAAATGAAAATTGCTTGTCTTTGTTATAAGTTAAGGGTCACAGACGTAATTATGTCCTTAACATTCAGGTGGTCTTTCCACATACCATCGTAAACTTTATTATGCTTCCGTCCCTGTGGTGTGCCTGATGTGTGTTTGCCATGCTGATGATCGTTGATTAGCAAATCGGATAGTATTGTAAACTAGATTCTATTATGTTTAGGAGCGGTTACGGACAGGAGGTCTGTTCGCAATCGCACCACAGGTTACTACACAATTGAACGTGTTCTAACTCTCTGCATAATGTAGCACGACTTATCGACTGAATTCCAACGGTGCACATTGTACTCTAGTCCATGGCATACGTTTACTTCCCCTCGCGGCTTTGATTCACCCACTTGACCAACCTAATTCGTTACTGTCTATCTAACTCAGAGACATGTTAGTTGTTGGATGCCTCCAACTGACTCTTTTCTGGCCCTCCTGTAAAGATGTTTATCTACACCGAACCATATCGGTCACCCACGTTAATTACGTTTACTATTCGATTATTTGTTTCCGGCTATTACATGATTATCACTTCCCGTGAGTACTTGAACTAGTAATACTACTCGTTGGTCTACTCAGCGTGTTTTAATTGGCAGCGCCTCACTTTCTGTCGACTGCGCTCATATCTCTCATTAGTTTCCATCACGGTTCTACGCCAAGCCACTGATCTCCCGGTGGATCGCACGGCGTTTGGCAATTGGTCTGACGTTGCTCCCGTTTGTGCTGTTCCACCGTTTACCGTAACGCAGCTTGGACGTTTTCCGATTCCTTTCACTCCCTAATAACTCCTGGGAGACCCAAACCTTGCGACCCCCACTCTCTTTTTATTTCAGCTCGTGGTCTAGCAAAGTTTTAACTAAATGTGATAGCCACTTTATGCACAGTTTTTCTCTCATGTACCAATACACTTATAAAACATCATTGTTGAATTTGCTTGTGAATTCCTACGGTATTCGTCCAGTTTTTATTTTTTAAATCTCTTTCAGGTTCTCGTCCGCTTCACAAATCAGCCCATCATCATCTGCTTTCCCCTCGGTATTACCGGAGCCCTTTGTCGCGTGTCTTTTTGGCACGACTCCCCTGAGAAGTTTTATTGACACCTGTTTTTCATTTATTCTTTTATAGTGTTCATCAGTATTTCACTTTGAAGAGATTATCCTCCTTAAATTTCACACTACTATTGCATTTACTCAATCAACTTTTGCCGCCGCCTGTAAATCGTATTTTTTACCACACAGTCTTTTTCACTGATCGATCGCGCCTTTCATGTTTGTGTGCTTCCCGTTTGTGCGCAATTTCAACGGGTACAAGCTCAGTTGTGATAACCCACTCGTGAGTAGTACGTTTTGTGTAATATTGACGAATACACAAGCGAGCATGCACTCCGAAGAACATGTCTATACTCATTATGTCTATTTTACCTGGTAAGATCGTATCCTCCACAATTCCTCTCACATCTTGCATTGCATATTCCGTCGGTGGCACTTACGAGCCGCCTAGAGACTAAGTTTTTTGTTGTTGGTTGGTTACTTATAAGCTAATTGCCATTCGATTGCAAAAGCCGATTCCGAAGCGTTCGAGGTTAGCGGGCTGGATGCTATCAAACTAGCAGGCCACGTGTCAGTCTCTATCTGTGTTTGATTAGGTGGTCACGTGAATAAGCTTTGTAGTGTTCGTGGAAGCAACCTACGACTCATACTGTCTGCGGTTATCCAGATATCTTTGGGTTCACCTTTACGCTGCTTGCGTGCCTTCCGTCTGCTTGCATTGTGCTGTCGACATTATACTCAGTAATTAGATTACGAAAGTAGATTCAACACGATCAGTTTGTTGGCATGCCAGTAGATCAGCCACATTTTATAGTCGGTTTGGCATAGTTTACATATTCTGTACAGGAGTAGATGGGCTAGTAGTGTGCATTTCGCATCTTCAAAGATTGGGTCATCCGTATCCGTGTTGTTTCAATGGGCTTATCGAAACTGTCAGTCTCTTCGCAAACATTTTGTCTCAGTGACCACCTGGGAAGTGGTGGACAGCCATTTCGACCTAGTTGGATCTCATCAACATCAGGAAAGCAATCCAGATGGCCACGATTCTGTGGTCTAGTAGACAACTGTTTGCAAAAACGCTTCTTAACCCCTTCTGGGACCGTTACAGATGTTTGCTCGTTTGCATACAAGCCACAAGAATCATCTGGTCGATTGCTTCATTTACCTGCTTATTATCATCTCATCAGCCTGTAGTAGTTGTGCTGAACTGCTCATTAGGATGGCGAAAACAAGCCGTTCAGTCTTGTTTAGTTGGGTCATGCACTCGTTGTGCCCAAGGAGCGTTTGCTGCACCATGTTTTGTTCGGTGTGGCTACTGATGGACGGAAAAGACCCCTAGATAGCCAGATGTTGACGAGGCCACGGGCTACGGAGTTTTCGATCGCGCCTTGGAACAACGTTGGTAGCTTCCGTCTGTATAGTTTGGGAGTTCGCGACCATCTTTGACCCTTGGGGACGTGGCGGTGTGTCGATAGCGAGCCTGTATCTATGATTTTGTTTTTGTTCATTGCCTCTGTATCTACTTATTAATCCACCACTTCGTGGCTTGTTGTTGGGATCAACGACAGCTCCAGCCATAATACCAACTGATACGGCCCGAAGCTAGAAAGAATGGTGATGATGTCGGCGCACTGCTTTTAGCTATCTGTTTCAAGACGAAGTCATTTCTATCGAGTGTGCACATTAATGTGTACTTTTCTCCATTCTCCGGATCTCGCTGCCTTCCTTCCTTCATTTTAGTGAACCGAATCCGCGTCCACGAATTGTAGTTCTATACCGACACTGGTAACCATTTAGCGTTGACCGCTTGGTCACCCGTTGGCGGTATATAACAAGGACTTTCGGATTTATCTTGTACGTGTTCTTGTTACCACTCTCAACCCTTAGCCAACAAATTCATCGTCCTGAATGGGTGGGTGGTCCAAAGAATAAATTTATGCAGAACTGTTTCAAAATGTTGCGTTCTAATTCGTCACTGTATTATTCCTCAGTTGAAACCACACCATACAATTGTCAATTCGAAATTTGGTTGCCGCAACTGTCCCTGTTTACGTTTGAGCATCTTGACCATATCCCTTTCTAATTTGCAACATGGTATGCCGTGTTACAGCAAGCATGCAACAATCTAAACGTCAGGTAGGACAAGAAGTTTCAGAGTGCAGTCAACTGTAGGCTATTTTCGTTCCTTCCGAGAATCATTTGTGGTGCTGTTTTTCAAGACTGCAACTCGTATGAAATCAGGTCTCCCTTGAGGCGTCTAAGTTAATGCTTGATGCGTTGAACAGTGATCAGTAATGGCGTTGTGCTTTGGCGATTCATCAGGGACGTCGGGACATACAGCCTTGACATTCTGTGTTATTAAGCTAGTGAAGTTAGGTCTACCTCATAGTAGGCGGTGACAGCATGTCACAGCGGGCGCGAAATGAATGTCAAGGCAGATTTGCTCAACGCTTATCGCAATGGGGGGTCAGCAGTTGTAGGAGAAAGTATAATGCATATTTGACAGTCAGGGCGGTACCTATCTGTTGTGACAACGGTAGCGTTGGTTTCCGCAGAATCCGAGTGCACAGCTTGGGCTGTTGGACAGGCTCAGGCACTCAGTACACCATTGTCTCTTTAGACAGTTGGCTCCAGAGATTAGCAAGAGCAAATGGTGATTTGTGTGCCCATCCAACATTCGTAGGATTTCTGCATTATTTATGGTTCTCGTAACCTTCTCCCAATTATTGTCAATTGGCGTTGCTTTTTACTTATTCTGAAATGCTTTTAAACTGTCGTCTAACTCATATTTCCATCTTTTAGCAACAGCAGCATGGACAAGACTACAGTTCCCTCTCAGCAACAACCAGTGCTGCAATCACGCAACCAGATTCGCATTGCTCACGGAGCAGTCGTTTGCTCGGAGTGCGAGCTTTCGGGTGAAGTGACCATCGGAGCGAATACGATTATCCATCCAAAAGCGCGCATTATCGCAGAGGCTGGCCCTATTCACATTGGTGCGTTCAATCTGATTGAGGAACAAGTACAAATCATTAATCGTGTGCCTGATTCTGTAATGAAGATCGGTGACCATAATGTGTTTGAGGTGAGTCTAATACTAATTTATTGATAGGTCGCACTGAAGAGCCTTGGGTTTGTAGCTTCATTCCGTATGAACAGATGATCATTTCCTACGCCCAAATGCCTCCTTTTCCCACTCTGGGAAGCAGTTTGGTGGAATTATGATTCTTCTGTGGCCTAATGTTGTTCAGCCTGCATGGAAACCGTTTGATGGCCGTTCTGATTGGTAAACTGATCGTTCGCTAGTATCCTCGTTCTTGAGAACTTGTCACTCAGCGTCATGGAGTATACCAAATGTGAGCCGGAAATTCAATGGGCACTCTGGTTTCTATTAACGTTGTTAGACTGCTTTTTGTGAGCGTCGGTACAATTCTGTGCATGCTCGTTTCGGTGAACAATTCCTTCGAGTGTGTTACAGTTTTTATTGATCCCTGCTTTTGATACAATGAACACTCTTCGGAACCTGGAGAAGTGATCACTGTTATGGCTTTTGACCGGCGGTGATGGTGTTCCGAATGATATAGTAAACCGTCAATTTTAGTTGCGACCTCCATATAGGCTGTTTACCGTTAAATTACATCTTATTACTGACAGATGATCAGGCAGATTTGTTAGTTTAAGAGAGACCCAATTGTGAAAACTCCGGACTTTGAATGGAAGCGTGCCAGAGACAGAACAGTATACCCGGACACAACAAGCGTTGTACCAGCTGGGCCACGAGGCCACTCCAGGAACTCAAAAACATCACACTTGAATCTGGTTACCCACCCAACCCACTGTGCCATATGGACTCCACCAAACGATCCAAGGGATTAACTGCCCAAGCAGGACTTCTCATTTCGTTCACGCTAGCATCCATCAACTCCACCGGTGAGCGTGCTGCTTTTGTCGCTGGTTCGAATCCAGCGGAAGTCCGGAGTTTTCACTGTTGACTCTTTCTTAAATTGTATATTTACCCAAAGCAGAGCGAAGACATGTCGCGAGATTTCGTTGGTTTCTTCACTTGTTGTTGCTATGTGCACTTTGCACCAAATTTGCTGGTTTTGCCTTGGCGACTGGTGAGAGTAAATTGAAATGTGAACATCTCGTAGCATGTCTCCTCTCTGTTTTGACTAAACCAAATGGACAAAGAGAGTTCAGTCTTTTAACTAACATATTTTTCGAGTGTTTGTTGTTTTCCTGACTCTTCCGTAAGTGTGCTTGTGTGTCATACTTGAAGTAAATCTCTTTGCTCAGCTGCTTTGGGTTGTTCTTCTATGCGTATATTCAAAGCCAAGCGAAGATTGCTACAGCAGCTGTAGCCGTCTTTCTTCTCATCTATTTTCCTTCCAACGTTTGCATACTTCTAGAGCTCGAAACATGAAGACTTAAGCACCATAGCGTAATCCACAGCTGAGATAATTTTGCTATCGCGCTGACTTGCTTGGACGGTGTAATCTTTTTTTCGTATGAATCCGATGTTAGTACCATTACCAGTTGCTGGTTGTCATCGTACGAGCGCACCTTAAGTCACTATGGCACTGATGAAGTTTACTGTGCTCATTTTGCCATCTCACTGGCTGATGTCGTCGAATTCGACATCTTTACATCTTGTAATAGGGCATGTTTTTCGTATATTAGCTTAATCGCTTTGATGATTCTTAGATCCAAGGATCGGACAGTTGACTCTATGTTTAAAACATTGAGTTCCCTTAATCCATTTAGTCAATGATGTCTACATAGGCAGGACAGATCGGCGTTTGCATCAACGTATGGCTGAGCACATTCCTAAGTGGTTATCAACGGCAATCACAAAAAACGCCCTATGGACGGTAACAAACTCGAAGGCCCCAGCTTCATCGATCGCCAAACACATTTTACCAACCGGTCACCTAGTTGACCCTGTTAAATCGTTCAAGATATTGTTACATAATCGCAACCCGAAACTGTTAGCGATTAGCGAGACAATGCTCATCAAACAACATCGGCCAGTTTTGTGTGCGCAGAAGGCGCTGACGCAATCAGACTCTATGTTTGACTGCAAAAGAGCGCGCTTTAGCTGGTTTGGTTGGCCCCAGGTGTGAGCGAGTCAATTGCGGAGAAAAACCAGTGCGCTTTTATGTGCAAAACGTCTAACTTGTGGAATGTTTCGACGACCATCTATTGAGGCAGTGGATCTAGGCTGGGAATGTTTTACTTCTGGTATTAACACACTAGTCGTATGTCTTTATAACCAGATATTCATAAATGTATCGTTTTGGTCTAAAAATCTTAAGCCTTGAAGACACTTAAACAAAGTTGACTGTCGACTTCTTTCTTTGTAAGCGTTTATATTCAGCGCCTGAGTTTCCCCTATCTTCCTGTGGCTCGATGTCGATCCTAATGGCTCTGTGCGTATACTGACACCTGTCAATTCCATTTTCTCTTCGAGAGTGAGACATATCTCTCTGCATAAGGCAGCTGCACAACGTTCTTCAACCCCGGGTGCTGTGATTTCACAGTACGACCAGTTTGAGATGTAACCGGCACTCGTCGCTTCAAATTTGTTCATGTGATGACTAGCCATACTTTTTTGACTGGTCCACAAAACTTTTAGTTGTCGGTTTAGCAGTGACCGTTTGTGGTCGGAATCGTTATGAGGCCTCGTGAATGAGGTTCTTTTTGTCAAACCCGAACCTGGTGTGGATCAAGCGATAGAACAAAGTCTGGTTTGGCATGGCCGTCAGAAATGTTGCCGTGTATTTCGGTGGCTGGTGGTCGCTATGAGTGAGTGGGTTGTGGATACCAATCAATGGATGTGGTAGGCTAGAGAGATGCAGTCAACGCTTCACAGGTTCGAGCTGAAGCAACCACTGTCCGCAAACAGTCAGTTATAGAACAGTTCACCACTGGGTGGTCTTACTGTAACAAGGGTAGGTACTCAGATTTCAAGCGGTCATTGACTTTCGGTACCAAAATTATATAATGCGGCAGTACCTATTTCCCTGTCGTCCACATCTGGGACCGTGCGTCGTAGTGTTGTATAATGTGCAGCGTCACTAGTGAGTAGTGACACAAGTCGTACGCTCGGAAACTAAAGGGCACTACTGATGATTCACAACAAGAGCTACACTCCAGTATAGTGCTTCTTTTTGAAAGTAGCTAACCGGAAAGTCTATGAAAATGCGGCAGCTGCGACTAATTTTGACTGGTGTTCAACTTATATCAACTAAATTCTCTACTACTTGCCACTAATTAACCAGTGATTTTCGTGGGTTCAATTTGGAGAGAAGTCCCTAGCCGTTGGGTCATCGATTATAGTTAACGGAACAGTTGCTGCATCTCCTGTCGAGGTAATCGAGCAGCCTGAGCATCACTCACAAGCGAATGTGGCTGAACGTTTGAATATGATTATTCAGTCCTACCTAATATGGGATCAATGTCACAGTGGTCAACACGGTTACCTCGTGCAAGCTTGATTGGAATGCTAGTCCCGGCCCTGGCAAGAATGTGCATTATTGTTAAGCTCTAATGAGAACGAAACTCGAATCTGGTGTTTGTTTTCCATAGGGCCCAAATGGAATGTCTATGGGAATACGACAGCTGCAACCAGTTGTAAGCTGGAAACGACTATTGGAAGCGTGTTTATGCATTGTGCGAGACGTTTCAACTAAGAGGTGGACGATGCGCTACTACCAACGGATGTTGATATAGGTTAAACGTGCAAAATAGGTTTAATACTCGGAAGTAGGGAATTCGAATAGTCCTAGAAATCGTACTCGAATCGAAACCTCCCAGGCAAGTAGTAGGAAGACCTCGTCCTGTCGACAGTATGCAATTCTTACTCGTGAGACTAGAAGCGGAATTTATGAATGTGCAACAGTATTAAAGAGATCACAATCTGTCATAAGCTGATCGTATTGGCACATTCAGCCACAAAGTGTACATTAATTGGTGTAGTACAGAACAAAGAAACTAGCGAATAACGGAAGGCGTAACATTTGGGCTGTTCGTCCAATCTTAATGTAGTGTCTTCAACACGACGTTCGGGTTGGCTCCTTGTTAGATCTTCTGTTGTGTCGGGGTTTGGATAAGTGGTGAATCGAGTAAATTTTCACCACAATATGTTTTGCTTCCGTGGTTACGTATTTCTACACATCGTTTAGTGGATGTCTAGAAATAAATGACTTCCTAGCTGAAGTGTCTTTTGTGGCCACAACAGTAGGAACTGGATCAGGTCTACATAGTAACGGAACTGCCTGTATACTGTGATCGACGTAATTCAGTATAAACCGGTTCCGGCCATCAAGTGCAAAGGTATCGTTCAGACAAAGGGTGGAGGTGATTGATCTTGTTTGGCCACTATTTTACTGTCCCCTCAATACATGGGGGACGTTTGTAGTCTGCGTGATGTGACAGTGAATAAAACATGAGGAGTACATTAGAAAGTAACGAACAGTCCTAAACATACTTCTGGTTATGTTCCTAATGGTCCCTAGAAACGTGGGATTTAGTCGTAAATACGATAGGGCCTGTAAATTTATTCTTCGGTCTGTCACTACCAAAGTATAAGTTCCTTGAGGGAATCAACTGGGGACAAAAAGATAAATTTTGATGGGAAGTAAAGTGGTACAAAAAAAACCACCAGTTTCTCAGAGGGGAACGTTTACAAATAAAGAGTCAACATCAGTAGCATACATCTTACTTGAACGTTCTCTAAAGTATATGCCAGTTCGAAAGAATCTTTTACACAATGGGGGGATGGAAATCTGATGAATGGAATGGAGGATGTCTACAAGCCATCTGACAAGCTTGTGGTACGGTGAGTTGTGCGTGCATAGAATTGACCTTAACGGGACACTACATCTGTGTGTTTTTGGGCACCTCTCAACCGTGGTGTGCGGGTTCCGGTTGGCTTCATTTATCTGTATTGCAGTTCCGAGAAATACCCATGTAGTAAGACTTGGAGCTTTCTTGAGATTAGTTTCTCTATTAAAATGTTGTCATCCGTACTGTCTGTGTGAAATTTTCGTATGTTCGCTAGGATACCTTTCATTTTAGACTCATACTCAGCTCTGTTCATGATAACTGTAGCGGAACTTTTGCCTGGTTGGAAAACACCAAATCTTTCGTCTCTCGCAGTTGTTTTAGAGCTTGATAATGTTCAGATGTCAGAAAGCAATGCTGATGCACAGGTGAAGTAAGGAAATGGTGCGAAATATCGACCAGTTTCGCGCGGAACCATCCTTCGTTGTATTTTCACGTTGGAGAAAAGTCTTATTTGGTCATACAACTTTCCAAATTACACCTGTGTTTGTAATCAGTCGACTCTTTTAGGAGGAGTTTTAAGTTTCAGTTCGGGGCATAGAACCTCAAATTGTGCCCACGTAAACCATCCGGTATTTATAATTTTTACAGATTTATACTTTACTTTGCGCTTGACAAATAATGATGTGGTTCAAGTTGCTTTTCTCCGCATTGATGATAAGGAATATTCTAAAAGAAAAATGTTGGTAGAAATAATCAAAGAAATGAATTAGTTAAAATGGAACAAGGGTGGTGTCGTAGACATAGGCACCAGCTACGGCACGCAGTCACCTGAGATGTCGTTACTAACCAACAGTTTAACCCGTTACAACAATCCCAGCCGGGTAGGTGACATCTACTCACTTTGCGTAACGGAATTGCCAGGAACTTCATTCTATAGAACTACGCTGTTGTCCTATCACCGTGATTTTAAGTACATGTCGTCAGCTTCAGTGAGTAATGCTCAATGTGGTAAACGCTTACGGAGCTCGTGACCCAGCAGTTACAGACTACGTTTTCATTATTTGACTGATTGATGCTGTATCCAAAGAATAACCACGCTGCTCGTACTGTGCTCACAGTTGGTGTTGACTAATTGGCAGAGACCACAATTGTCAAACATTCCATGTCCATCCAACTCTTCACGTTACGAACAGATGATGTTTCCGTGTCATAGATCAAACTGCATCATATACGTGGTGTGCTACGCAGGTTAGGAAATGGAACAATGTTTTCTCTATTCACGCTTACATCATTTGGTAGCGCTACTCAATTAAATCGAACGGTCCAGACTTTTAGGGGGGTTGTCTACAATAGAAAACGTGGAACCACCCAAGTTTGGAAGTATCAATTCGCACGCATTCCGTGCAGACCAGCCTGGTGATTTGCTCTGTTCATCGCGATCCGTATGCTCTCAGCAAAGGGGCTTTCGGTGGAACAACGTCCTCTGCGTATTCGATGTCGGTCATCATCATCATCATCATCATCATCATAGACAACAATACATCAGTGGTCCTCACTGATGCTTAAATACCATTGTCGGTTAGGTCAGTACCATGAAGAAACTCCGCACGAAGATCATTGGAGTCAGTGAGTGCATCTTCTAGATAAACCATGACAGAGTAGAACAGAAAGGAAGAGATCGAGATTCTATGGTGAACCTACGGGGAAGTTGTCCATAAATTCTAACCCTGCTTGCAGAGTAAATGTAAATTACTGTCAAGTTTCGCATACTTTTCTGGAACTCCACTGCACCAGAGACAGCTCCACATGACATTACAAACAACCGCCTCTAGAGGTGCCGCGATCGTTGGTCGCCTATAGGGATGCTGGTGTTCCAAGAATCGCCACGTGGTGAACTTGTGATTTATACACGCACGACCGGGTCGGAATCTTATCTGTTTTTCTAGAATCTGGATTTCCAGTCAAGTTATTCAAAGTAATGTTAAATCATTGAACAACTTGAACTCCACTAAACTGCGACCGACGCCTCCTTGATTGTGACGTAGACACCAGATTCTTTTTCATATGCGAGTTACCGTCGTGTAGTACCACTCGCGAGCTCTCTGTAGTATCCAGAAAAGTGTTATGACTTCTAATATCGATCTCTTGCGACTATTTTTAAGAAGAAAAGGGTGTAATAGTATGGACTTGAAGCCTTGTTACGTTTCAGCAGGTTAAACTCTTGAGCCACCTGCCTCCTTGACCGTCGAGGTGGGAAGGGTTGGTCATATGTCAGACAGTCCCAAGTGACCCAGTAAGGTTGTGCGTAGATGGAATGCCTGGCCTTGTCACGACTGCTGCCCATCTTGCTACAGGGTAGGTCACTGCAGCAAAAGAGTCAGATTAACCATCTATACCCCCCCACAGTTTGGTATATGTATGTCATGCGATGGTTTTCATTTAGCGCTACCGACTCAGGAGACATCAATAGGAGTTTTTGAGGAAGCCCTCTCTCCTTTATTAGGGGTGCGTGTATACCTTGGAATCAAGTTGACCGATATTCTTCCTAAGTCAGTTGACCTAGAGCGCGTTGTACGAGGTGTTGACGAGCTTACGGCCGCAAACGATGGAACTACGAGGCGTTGAATGTAAGGATGTTTTTTTTTGTGATATTCATAGTGGCCGTTCTTATCTTAGTCTTCACCTGCTCTAGATATCTGAACCAACTTCTAGTTATAGCTTTGACATGTTTAAGCAAAGGGTGGTGTTTTGACCTTGTGTTATGTAGTATCGATCTGGAACGACGTCCACTTTGGTTTCCAATAGGCCATGTTTGATAAACTGGTGATTCAATCTAATGTTTAAGATTTTGGCAGGATCATGCACCTTGACTTGATTTGATTTTGGGGGAGCGTTTTATTCAGATGAAGTCATTGGTTTGCTCATCCAAAAGGTGAAAATTGGTCGTCATCATATTGGCGAATTCGGTGAAATAAACAGCATTTTTGGAATAAAAAAAAGCGTCTTTCGAAAATGCGATGAATGGAATACGCAAAGATAACCAATTGCCAAGACAAGTAGACGCCTTACGCAGTGTAAAAACGAACAAAGCGCAGGATAGCTGAAACTCCGTTTGTTGGCGTAAGGCAATCAAACGGGCTATACGAGGATCCAGTAAATGTATTTCGTATATGATGCGACGGAAGGGAATGTGATGATCGAGAATCATAAAAATCAGTTCACAAACATCCCAAAGTTTTGGAGACATGCGATAACATTCAGCTGACTGCTGCAGACCGCTAATTTTAGAGATATAGGTCATAAGCCTCAGTGGTTATTCCGGATTCTTTACTAAGAGGCCTTCAAAAACAACAGACGAGCAGTACAGCTAATGTGGACTTATCCTAGCGTACGCAAACCTTACAGCTAATTTGTGGGACGTCGACAGTACTTTCAGTTCTTTTACGTAGACCGTTGGACATCCATTTTTTTATAACATGCAGGGCATATGGTTAGACAGCTTCACGTCAGAAGAAGGTTCGCTAACTACTTTGTATGATCGCAACGAAGTATTTGCGCTCCATTTATGTGATCGGCTGGAAAACGAGCAGCAAAATTCATGACTTGACAGGTGCATCCTGGCAGTTGTCCGGATTAAGTGATAAATGTCAAAGTGAAGATCAGTGGACTTGTGTGTTTCCAGGACTCATTGGTAAGTTGTGTTACTAACCTGAGGTTAATTGCCATTACTAATGTGCACTGTGACAGATTTGTCAATTATGAAACGATCCATTTGTGAAACATCCGGGCCTCAGATGGATTCGAACCAGTGACACGAACCGCATGTTCCTACGCGGCATGCGTTCTATCAGCTTAAACACGAAGCCACGCCGGGAGTCTGGAGACGTCATGTTAAGATTTTTCTTCGGTGTTCACAAAATCATCCAAGGGATGGACTACCATGGTAGTATTATCTCGAACAACATTGACATCCACCAACGCAGCTATTGAGCGTTGTATTTGTGTTACTAGGACTGAGACCTGTGAACACCACTATGAACTTACAGCATTTTTCATGATCAGGCCAGTCTATCAATGTCGCATGATCACATACATGCAGTGCACTGTGGGTATGGTGTATATTTTAGCAAATTTGACTAGTCTTTACTGTTCGTTACTGCTAAGCGTTATCAACCTAGCTGTGTTTCCAGACAGATGTATGGAGGAGGCTTTGGATTAATTGTGATTGTAAGTATTTTGCCTGTTTTGACTATTTTGCAAATCTAATTCCATGCTTAGGCCGTTTTCTTGTGGTCTTGAACAATCCTGTGATAACTGGATCGGTTACAATCTTGTCCATCAGCTACACGGTTAGACAGATCACTTCTTTCTCCTGATTTGGTTGAGCCTGACGATATCCATCCTGAAAATTTCATTCAATTTTAACCTGGTTGTTTCAGGTAAGAGTTGATCACTTTTATCTCTCTCACTTGTTTTCCAGATTGGCGCGCAGTGTGAAGCGATCGAAGTTGGGGACAACAATGTGCTTGAAGCCAAAAGTGTTGTCGGGCCACGAGTGCGCATTACCAATGGTTGTGTGATCGGCTCTATGTGTTCCCTAACCTCGGACGAGACACTGCCCGAATGTATGGTGATCTATGGTGAGGAGGTAAGCAATCTGTTTCTATTACTTCGGGCAATGAAGAGTGTTAGCTTGTGAAAACAATTCGTAGTGGGTTGTGCTATTGTTCACTTACTTCGTGCATTCCCATCAGTGACACTAACTCATTAACTAGTTTTGTTGAGTCAGCCACTTGACAACAAAAACAGGTTGTGCTGGAACAGTAAGCATGTTTTACTCACGTATTCATTATCTGAATAACCTAATAAAAATTATTAGCTGCTTATGTACATGGAGCGGTAAGTATTAACAGTCAGCAAAGATTGTTTTGATAAACTTTGGAAAATACAACTTTTGATTATGCCTAAAAATGCTGAACAATGCTGCAGAATCAATACCATGACCGGCAGGTTTGGTTATCACAGACTGCGTTCCTACGCCCTGATTTCCATTTGCTCCATTGACAGAACCAACGGCTTTAGGACATTCACCTTCGTCCTGACCAACGAAACTTTTGTCAGTGGACCCAACATGACTGTCTGTAATGTTAGGTGGAGAGTTAAACTGTTATACAATGCACAACCTCGCTGGTATGTAGCCTGATGTAACTCGAAATGGACGAATTGATCGCTTCATCTCAGACCGGAAACTTGGGGGTGACAATTAAAAGCGTGTACACGTATTGTGTGGAACGTGTTAACAAAAGAACTGACACTGCATTTCTGTTAATGAGTGTGGCTACATGTCAGCCGCTTGAAGTGGTCGTTGTGTCTTTCCGCATCACGTAATGGGTGTGTGGTAATAATCAGATTTTTTCAGGCTGAGCATCTTTTGTGGTTACAACATTACTGCATGTAACAAGATGTTCACGGAACCAGTGGGTACATATCGAGTTGTTAATATCCGGGCAGATTTTCGGCACGTTCTGACCTTTCTTTCGACATTTTGGAATAGTAGTTCCGTGAACGTGACCGTTTTGGGTACTTCGGCAACTTTCATTAAACATGTATTTCAGTTGTTGCTTTTCGATTACGATTTTACGAGTTACATTTTTTGACTTAAAAATGTTGACTCTACGTCTAGCTTGGTAGAAGTACTGGTTTCGTGAGTTACATAAAACAAACCGTGGACTGTTGTCATTTTCGAAAAACAACATAGTACATCCGGTTAACCACAGGGACGTCGAGACGGTGCACAAGAGCGAGTTGCATCAATTTCGTCCACTGAGGGCACAGACAACCTTATTATGAAACTAATGCTTGATAGATTTTTCACCACTGAGTTACGCCTGTTGTTCCCTAAGCACTAAGTTCACATAAAGGCCCGACAACGTAAGACCGTTTTTGAGGGACAAGGAGAAGGATGAACATCGTAAACATGATCCCATGTAAGCTACTCGCCAAAAGTGAACTCTTTTCCTCAGAAGTAACCATTCGGGTCACCATGTTTTATCCACGAATACCAGGTTTTCGATATGCAACGTTCAATGTTGCATCAATCCTACTGTCTCTCAATAAGACAATTTTTATTGGAGTTGAGAACAGCAATCCACCACAGGAGGCATATGTGATGCCCGAAGTCAGTCGTACGTTGTCATGACCACTATGAATGGATTGTCACTGTTTTATCGATCGGCCCTGAGCTCACTTCTAATAAACGCAAGCTGCTTTTGACTGGTATCGAATATCTGTAGCTAAAACATATTGATCGAAGTGGCAATGTGCAAGGTAGTGAGGGCAGAACGCCAATACTGACTGAACATTAATCTAATAAGCAGTGCTTTTTGGTGAACCGTGTGCACTCATCCGCCACGCGATCAATGATCCGTTGTTCCTCTGGGTCAGTGGCGGTATACATTTAACTGTATGCCGACACTTGAGTCGCATTGGCACAAGATTTGTTTGCACACCGAATGAGACAAAGAATGGTGATCATACGTTAGGAACCGAAACGGCCTACAAAAGACGTCTAGCCACGACTGTCAGCTCGCTTCGTAGATTAGATTGACCGCTTTCAATCTGTAGTGTAACATTCACAAGCTGTTGTGACATGTCATGTGTTTCGGCCAACATAACTGATCCATCCGTGCCCAGATTGGACAGTATTTCTGATCTTCAGAGATGCTGAAGCGTTCTTGTGGAATGCCTGTCGCGCGTGGCGAATTGTTTGATTTGGACTAACTGAAGTTGTCCTTGGTGCCTTGTTCACATCCCATCAGTGTGGATGAACACAGTTCACTTGGAGTTGCCAGTTTGTATTGGTTGCAGTCACAGGCAATGAATGATGATTATGATATTTTATGATGCTCAATTTCAAATTGGCGTTCACCGGCCGGTTTCATCTTTGTGTGGATTCATCAGGTGTTGATAATCTGGATGAGATTCCAATTTTTAATCTTCTTGCTACGAACCAAAGCTACCCATATACTAGCCGACCGGTCTCGCTAGCATCGTTTGTGACAGAGCTGTAAATGTAATAATAGTAGCAATACTAATCCACAACGGCCATGAGCCTGATCAAAACGTACAGTGACTTGGACAGTTGCTTACCGCAATAACGACGTGAAGTAATCTAGAAGAAAAAAAATGTTCAAAATTGATAAAACAAGGCTAGGCCGGAGAGTTAGAAATGATATGAATGCTGGTACGCCATTAACTGCAGCACATTACCATCTTGGCTAACGTTTTTTGCAAGGGCTCACGAAGATTCCAACCGGACAGGCGAAACCTACCCCGTTTAGTCAGCGAAACGGTTAGTGACTTCATATTTCGTGATCACGTCGTTGCGTGACCAACATGCGGTTTTACGCTATTGTTGGTGGCCTCATAACCGTTGTACCTGATGCCTCATTACGTGTACACATGGTTATATCACCTTCGTCCCATTACAAACATGAAACAGATTATAGATATAAAACGCTTGTTCAGAATTAAGCCCCAGTGAAAAGAGCGAAGAAGGGGTGTGTGGTGTAATGTACAAACGTTTTCAAAGTCTGTGTTCAAATTGCCCTGGCGTCTACTCAGTGTAAGCAATCTCTGATCACAGGCAAACGGTATGGTTTCTACTTCAACACTTCTGAGGAACGCCACCCGAGGTGATTGAAACGTAGAGTACTATAACTTGCTCGTAACGTTGTGTTATTCTCAATCGATTCACCGATAACATGCTGTACACGACGCCCAAACTAAGTTTGGTGCGGATATCTTACAGTATTTCCACCACTAAGTTCTACTGCCGGTGGTCTCCCGGTTGGAGGTTGACTGTGTTATAGAACCGAATTCTGGAATTTAGGCACGACCTACAGCTTTCAGTTGATGCACCACTGGCTGTATTTAGTTAGCGTTGAGCTATTGTGTATCGTATGCCGATGAGTTGTAGGTTCACAAAAGTTTACACGACGTGGTAAACGCAAGACCAACATTATTATTGCATAGTCTAGCCACAGTTTGGGCGAGTAAACTTGAGTAACTTTCGCGGACGCCACGTCGTACACAACAAGCTACTGATGGCCGCTTCGTTCATGGTCTGATTGTCATCGTGACCGAATTACAGGTAGGTCAGACCAATGAAAATTCGGGTAACCATCAAGCGCAAAGCTGTCTTCCGATAATTCAGTTGTTTGATCATCAGCCCTTTAAAGACGTCGACGGTTGGGACAAGTACCCTTCACAGCATGTGGTCGGTTGTCACTCAAGAAGCTTGGAACTTTCCTGCAATCAGGTAGTATCGTTAACTCAGCGAACCACAGTTGTTCTATTTGCAAAATCAATTGGTCCGTGTAGTAAATGTTCGCTTGTTTTCTACTGATAGTTTTTGTTTTGACTTCCTTTGGAAGGTTACACAACAATAGTTCGTCCAGACAAACCGTTTGTTCCTGTTAGCTGTCATATAGAACGTGCGAATTCCCTCGCCACAAACGATACTCATAGAACTGGTGACCGAGCGGATAGGAGATGTAGTTTGTAACGCGAATGGTTGGTTGTTCGATCTCCCAATTAGACTCTCCCTGTTTCATGAGTCCACACAAAGACGATATTGATCGTGGAGTGTCGGTTCGAGGGTGAACATCAAAAAGCATTATGAACTTTATTTTGAGCCCTTGCGACCGTGACCAGTGCACATTGGTAATCCGAGGTGAACTGTCCATCTGCATTAACGGGATGAAAGGCAGCCTATGACCTAATTCGCTCATTCTGTTTAGTCAGTTACATTTCCTGTACTCACTTAATCTCTGTTTTTTTTCGACCGCTTATTTCGTGCTAATTTTTTACAGAATCTTCTTTTGGGTCTTGCTTCCCATTTTCCACATCAGTGTCATCGACGAATAGCCAGTGAACGTCCTCCAGCTCAAACACTGCAGTTGGATTTCTTGACAAAGATTCTGCCTAATTATCATCACCTGATGAAAGCCAGTCGCACGTCTGCAGCTGGCAGCACGTTCGCCTCACCCAAGACAGCTCATTCTACCCCGGCCACCTGAACCGACAGTTACATGAATGCCCCATATCTTCCTTTTTCTAAATAATGTTGACTTTCTTAACAGGGGCTATTTGACTTTATCTATTTTTATGTCTTGTGGTTTTGGCATTATAATTTTAAAACGGTTACTGCGAGTTTTCTGGTTTTGCGTGGTTTGGCTTTTATTACTGTTTTCGGATGAGTCTTTCGTACTTTAGTTGTTTATCACTTCTATGATAAAGAGCTTGCTCGATATATCTCATTTGGATTATGCTGTCCTTCCTAATCGATTGTGGGTACTTTCTCCTATATCTCTCATGGTTAGGAGAGTGGTCATCCGGAGAATACAGTTGGTGCCTGTTCCCCGATCGTGCTTGCGTTCGTTGGCCACCCTACAGTCAGTGTTCGGTGCATTTGACCGATATGACGTTGCCTTTTGTAGAAAGGAAGTTCCACGAAGCATGCTTTCATGGATGGCCAAAGTGAAAGCGCGATTATTCTATCATTTGGTGGAATATCTCGATGCAGCGGTAAGATTCAAAAAGCTCGCAACGGGTGAATTGCGGACAACACGGGTGACCGGACGAGCTGTCGCTCAACGAAATCGGACCAATAGTCGAGAAATCGCAGGCATGAAACTCACAACAAAAAACACCAGCCACACACTTAAACCATACAGAGGTACACACGACGTGTCAATGGTAACCATCGCTGCGTTGTGGACTGGAATTCCGGCTTGTGAACGTGTGCGTGGCGTGAGGACGTGTGAATTGGGCAATAAAAGTCGCTCGTTATCGAATGACTTTTTGCTACAAGTTCACTATTCGCTCACCTTCTATCGCTTACTCATTCATACATAGTATAGCGTTAACCAAGATTTTACTGCTTCCTTTTTACTTTTTGTCTATCTCCTGAACTTTCTGTTCCGACGACGGACGCTTTCCTCAACCCATGAAGCTAGTGACATGCTGCTTGTCTCAAACAATTTCCGTGTGAAATTTTGTAGTTTGCCATGCTGTTCGTCTCCCTAAATTCCAACTCTTCAAAACGAAGACGATATGTTTTTGTTAGTCTTCTCATCTCCCATTCCAAAATCTCTTTCAGTTTTAGTATCACTTGTGATTTTGAAAGCATCTTTGCTGTTCATAACTTCACAATATCTATGGAAAACCGACACTATCTGTTACAGGTCCAGGTGGATAATACCATATATCGGTTAGATTTGAATCAGCTATCGAGAACGCTACCTTTTTGACAGTGTATACTATATCATTAACTGATTCACTATGTCACGTCGGGATATCGGTCTTTGATAGGGTTGTGTGGCATCAGCAGTCCTGCTTCAATTTTGACTTTTCATATGCTCGATGCTTGCCATTGCAACAGCCTTACTAATTTATTCTGAGACACCTAATCTAATCGATTGAATCAAGGTTGACATGTTTTTGTGGTTTCAAACGGAGTACATTGTTGTCTAAGTGTTATTAGTTGTGTTACATTCACTTGGTGATTGTGATCTGTTTGTTTGCAAAAACAGTTGCGGTTAGTTAGGTCATATCGATGTATTTTGACCACTGGACGGTGTTTTGTTTTAGTCCACTCTTTTTATTTATTCATGTTCATCTGGTTCATTTTTCCTCACTTTAATCAATCTTCTCAATTATAATGGTTGGTACGTGAGACGACCATCCGGTCTGCACAGTTTACAATTGGGATAATAAGACTGGAAAATGATTATCAAAGGAAGGGCGCTGTTTTGGATTGTGTTGTTGTAGCGAAAAGGCGTCCAATAAAGCACAATCTTTATTGTCCAACTCGCTAGTTACCATGCCACACGAGCGCTCGCGATTTTGAATCACAATTCCACAACACCCCCTGGTTTCCGCCCGCACGTCGTGTGCACTTCTACCCGGTTTAGGTGTGTGATTTGCGCCTTCTATCCGGGGGTTTTCTGCCTGCTTTTCCTTGACCGTTGATCCGATTTCGTTGAGCGATCGTGCTGTCCTCCGTCTATCAACCGTGGGCTTTGACTGTAATCCACAGCTGGGCCGAGATATTCCTGAGAGTGTCGGAATAATCACACCTTCAATTTGGTCATTCATTCTATTTCGGCTGCCACGTCTCGCCCGTTGGTCCGATCCGGTCGAGCGATGACTCATCCGGTAGCCCACGCCGTTCTCCATCCGCTCACCGTGGGTGTTTGAACGCACCTCCCCCTGTGTTGGGGTATTCCGCCGAGAGCTGGAATGCTCGCACTTCCTGCCTGGCAATCCCCCACATTATCAGTTCGTGCCAGTGTGATAAGCCGTATTCTGGTTATCGGTGCCATTTGATACTTTGCGCTCATTCCCTCTACCGAATCTCAGGGGTTATGCTTCATAAGTCATTCTGTGGGACTTTAAAATTCACATGTGTTCACCAGCCTGAGTCCCTTCTTTATAAAACGTAGTTTTCTACATTGTAATACGTTGTCGTTTACGGCTTTCTGACATAAAATCTTGGAATCAACGGTTTATCGCCGACTTTCAGCATAGTAAGTTGGAGTGCAATCGGGTCCGCTTAGCCCCTCGTTGAATCTAGTGGTAAACGAGATTTTGGAAATTGCCCTGAGCAACTACGAATATAAATGTGCGAAAATGCCGTCAACTAAAAGACCGCAAGGCTTACATTTTGCAGACGATATTACCTCCATTCTTATCGTTTTACGAACAGGTGTCACCACATTTGACAGGTTAAGGATTTCAGTGTTTGTCAACTTGGTGTGATCTTTGTGCCAACAAGATGCGGGGTGTTTTCTCGAGACTATCAGCGACCCGTGCCTACTCTCAATCTTGATGGTGAAGATTTAGAACGAATCTGCGAGTTAATTTGTTTTGGGGTTGAAGCAAGCTCCGGGAGGTCGTCTGATTGCATCGAAAGTCATAGTTGAAATGAGGGTGTTGTCAGCCAGTGTGCGTGGTCCGGAGTGCAGACATGGATTGTTGAAGCGCCGATTTTTTTTACTGTATCCATGTCTACAGCCAAAAAGCCAAGTTAACCCACACAAAATTTTCTCGAGGTATGTTATCGACCATCGGTCTCTCCCAATCACCAGCCACATGTTTTGAACATCACTGGTAATTATGTGGATTGCTGATTACTTCTTGGGACGGTCAGAATTTGCTTAATATTCAGTCTGTCGGTCTCTTTTCATCAGCTTCTCTGCCATGGATATATTTTACATATCAACTATCGGTTTGTCAGGTAATGCCTCCTTCGGGGAATGTTCGTTTTGATGTCAGAGCTTGCTTCTGCGGGAAACTCGGAATCATAGGTAGTGGGTTGAAGTGTTAACCACTTACAGCGATTCTTTTTTGGTGTGACCACAGATGGGACCGGTCATAAGTGGTCTCTTTTGAGTATGATCTCTTCTGTGGTGGGGCAATTCTACATCGACGGTGCCCAAGATCTAATTGAGAGGCATATTTTTATTCCGAAAGGAAGTTCGTTTTGGACAACTGTTTACTGCACTCCCCTGAAAAGCAGTCAACGGATACTGCAATCTACACATCGTTTTTTGGTTGCTGGTATACAAACACGATGTCTGTGCATACCGCATTATCTCTGGTTTAGTTACAGGCTGATTATTGAGAGCTCATCCGGTGATTGCTGAGTCAAGTAAGGGCTACGGATTGCATTCGTCAAATAAAAGATGCTCGAAGCGTTGCAACTCTGACACGATCTAAGTCAAGGGATGTACACAATGCATCATTGTTCTGTAATTTGAAATTTAGCAAAGTGACAGAAGTAGCATTCTTTGATTAAAAGCACTCAAGAGCGTAAGCCAATCCGGTCTGTTTGCTAACTAGTTGAGTCAACGGGTTCGTATGAACTGGACTATGCGAACCGAGAAACAAAGTGGTCTGTTTGGGGAGTATCAAACGGAATTAGTACCGACACTGTGCTGATATTTAGATTCGGAGACTGGCCCCTTTGGAATCCCAAATTGTTCTGGATACGACGAAAAACGACCCTTGTTGGGATTGACTGCTCTATGCACACCATAATAAGTGTTTTCTGCACCGGTCCCGCTACGTTTCTGGGCATCCAGTGCAGCTGATCAGTGGCGGACGTTCCTCGTGAATACATTTTTTTTAATGTTGTGGTGATGCATACATGTGATGTTTTTTTTTTAATTTGAGGCAGTCAGGCGCGAGTATTTTCACGTTTAACTGTATTGTTGAACATTACTATTCCTGTGCGCATGTTGATACCAATTTTATATATGTTTATTTACAGTTGATCCCCTGATTCTGTTAGGCGGCTTCGAATGTCGCCTAATGATATTTAATCTTTCTTCGTTCGTTTCTGGTTTGGCTATTGTATTTTGAAATGTTTATTTACATATAATCTGATTAGCCCGTTAAATTGTTTTCATCGACGAGCTGATCTCCTCAGGTACGTTGACAGCTCAACTCACCAATCGGAGTATCAGGCGTACGATTGTCCACCTCATTATGTTTCTTTTTTTGATTATTTGTTATCAATGGGATGCTGACCCAGAACACTATATTTCACCCCAAGTTGTCTGATTTCATATTTTCTATCATTTTAGGACTCATCTGTTGTTTGATCTCAGATTCGTGACTATGTCGTCCACTATGGACGAGAGTATGTCAGTGTTGCCCGGTGAAAGTGGCAGCGTGGCTGAACTACTCGGCTCCTCAGAATCACTTGGTCAAAGTGGTTCCGGTGCACCCGCTGACGCAGCGACAGCAACCGCTCTGACAGCGGCGTTCAATTTTACGGGCACCTCAGCTTCTGCAAATGGAGCAACCATGCAGGAATATTTCATTGAGGTGAATTCCATTTAAGTCTTATCGGTTTTAAGTAACATAATCACTTATGCAGACTATGGATTTTCGATGCTGACTCGATATCACTGGCCGGTCATGTAACCACTTTCAACTTTTAGTGTGTTCGTCCAAGTCTTAGCTAATTCAGTTGTATTCCATTTTTCACAAACCTGGTGGCGCTCTGCTGAATTCCTGTTTCGTATGTTGTGTGACACGATATGTCATTGCACTTTATCAACCTCAGGATTTTATAAAGCTGTTCACCAAGCACACTTAAACAGATACCAAGTTGGTGTTGTCTTGCGGAACACATTCTTAACTCACTGTCGTAGATTACCCATATGACCGTCTGCACTAGTGTATTATTTTTACATGGTCTGGTTGACGTTCTCAAAATCAACTCATGTTTTCTACTCGTATGATAAACTGTAGTTTCTTATCGAGTACCTTCTGATATCACACGGTGACTGAGTAGCTTCGAACTGTCCAAACTCGTGCAGACTTTGTGCAGGATAATTCGGAGGCCATCTGCGATATGAGTTCGTCTCACACACTTGTCAGTCTTAATCAAGTGGTTGGCTTGAAAATCTGTCAACGGTAGAATGATGATCGGCCCCGATCGTGCATGATGCTCACAACCAAATCCACGGCATATCACTTTGGACAGTTGTTTACTTTGTAGGAGAATACAGCATGTTTTCGATAGATCATCGATAAGGCCTCACGGTGCTTTGAAGTTTGTGAGATGTAAATGTCTACGTGGACAACAAACAGTGTTACGATACTGAACGTTTGGTTTGTGATAGACAAATGTTCCGTGATAGGAAATGAAACGTTTCGTTCTCGGCGATTGTCACTCACCAACCAGTACATTAAAGTCTCTTCATCGCTCTCATGAGGTCTTTTGGTCTGACCTCAAAAATTCATTTCCGTTTTATCGATATAAATGTTTTGTTGGCCGATGGAAATCTGCCCGCTTTTTGACAGTGGTTGAAAGTAACTTAGTTGCTTGTTTTAGTATAAGCGCTTTTCTGTGTGACACCAATCAACGAACTGCTACCTTTGAAAAGAAACTGGGATTGAACTATTTCCCGTTGATTATTGATAGTGGTACGTATGATGCTGGCATTGTCGTATTGTTTCAGAGGTTACTTATATGAATTTTACTTTTTGCTGAAGGAACCAGCACTTGATCAAACAGTTCAGTTACTAACACGCGTGTGGTCGTTCAACAATATTACGCTGATTTTTTTAAATTTGGGTGTACCTATCTTTTACACATCCTTTAATAAGTACCTCATATAAAGTTTTATAGCTCTTAATTGAGAGCCTGGAGCTTCAGTTCCACTCAGATGTATGCTTTAGCTTTCAAACATACGCGACGACCTGTGGAGAGATATTTTAGGGATGTTTTCTGTGCCGTCAGTGATATACTGACATTTATTGCTCATTGACCATTGCCGATATTCTTGAAAATAATTCAGTTCACTATCAGAACTTATATGATAGCACCTTATACAGCTACGTACCGTCATCATGACAAAACGACATGTTAGCTGTAAAAACGTGTGTGTTGGTTTGTTTCTGATGCTAGCAGTTTTTGTCTACTCGCATTAGTAAGTCTGTAAAGGCAGCTGACATCAATGGACACCTCATCATTTGCCGAGTTACATGTTATACACAAACGTCCAATGACCATCGGTTTTTCACTGCCTGTTCGAGCAATACTAAATCGAGTGAATATTCCAGCCCCAAGCGCCCGTTAGCGAGTCGCCATTTCATTTCCATTTCGTGTAAATTAGAAAAGTAATTGTCACTGTTTAGATGCAACAAAATGCTCGTCGGGGTTGTACGTGGACTATTACAGCTTGACTTCGGTGTACAAAACCATATTTGTAGTTTGCACGCCTCATAAACTTCAGGTGGATAGATTACTCAGTCATTGTACGCAGATATTGTTATGCATTCTGCCCAGTTCGTTTTCTCACTGTTACCCCAAAGACATTTCATCGTTTGCAGGCGTATACTATCTTTATTTTCCATAGTCAGTTGTGTCATCTGCTCAAAAATTCGAATTACTTACCACTCGATTACGAGGACTGTGTCGTGAGTGGGCAGAATTTTGTGATCAAGAGATCTCATTCCAATTAAGCGGCGATGACCGTGGAGACGGCAGTGTACCACGTACGGTTTCTGCTACCCCGTCGGGCGCTGCCGGAGTGTTGACTACCGCTGCGCATACCAGTTCAAACCCCAGCGTGAGCGTTCGAATTCGACGTAGTTTGCTTGCATGCACACAACTGACCGATCACAAACTGTGCATGTTGCGTTATCTGGGTGCTGTGGAAACTGACAAACTGGTGAGTTAACCGCAGCGTTGTTAATCCTTGTGAACAGTGTCGAAGCCTAAACACTGTTTATCCATTGTCACAAAAAGAAGACACTGAAAACGGGTAATTTTGACCTGCTTTTCAGTATATATCAATCACTTATGGAAATACTGTCTCAAAGGCCATTTACCACGAAAAAAGACTAAATGGTTGTGTTAAATATGCACTGTTGACGAACCACACTCTTCTGTATGCTTTGCTTGACTTCTCTGCATCTTGCTGTCTGTCTCTCCTGCGCTTCACCTGTTCTTATTCTAGTCTGTTAGATCAAACTTCAGTTTTATTAAATCATTACGTTGGTTTCACTAAACGCCTGTTATGTTGGAGCTGCGAGCCTAGCGTTTTAATGCTATCTTGTTGTTCGTGTTTTGTACGCTAGTGCAATATTTCCTGACATCATTCACTGACCTTTTTCTTGTTCTGGCAGCCTGTTTTCCTACTGCTAACTAAGTACTAATAATAAAAATCGATGTGTATGGTCTTGTAGATGAGTCTCTTTCGTCGTGTCCAGCCGTGCAATTGAACCAACGAACGAACGAGCAGCGCACATCGGTTCCATCAGATCATCACTAATTGATGAATAATTGATCTTGTTTCTCTGTAACCATTTCAATCGATATCTAGGTCTGACCGTCCTCTGACTATACTATTGAACCGGCCTGAAAATTATCTATGGGAAAGCATGCTCTTCTTGTATCTTCCCACTGCGTTTCTTGCAGGTTTCTAGACGAAGTTGTTTAGAAGTCCCGGTTGCCGGACCCATGGTTTATTTCCTGCAGGAATTGGGTTTCGATCCCGAATTTACTTACGTGGCTCAAGGTCAAATTTTTATCCGCGGTCGCATCAAAGTCTGTGTGTACACAGTGAATGAAGTCACGCAGTTTGAAAATTCTACCGGTTCTGTCGCAGCAGATGGTAGTGTGATGCAGGTAAAGTACGCACTTCGTGCCACTGTTTTTCTTTTCTTGCAAAAAGAATCAATTTTAAATTTGATTTATCGCTTTGAGTGCCGAATTTCTATTGTTAATGTGATGCTGTCAGACTGCCATCGGTCATAGTTGGCTGAGTCGTCGGGTGGACTGAAATCATGCTTTTCATTGTTTTTATCATCAGTCATTTGACTGTAAACTTAATAAGCGTAGCACAATTTAACCTCAAAACTCGAAGCGCCTATTTGATGATCAAAAGAACTCATTAGCAGGTAGTTTCCGCTTTTTTTGTCAAGTCTTTCTATTTGAACCAGTAGTGGTTAAGATGACGTCAACCCAAAGCACAATTTTGTTACCCAACGTACGAATATGTGTCTGTTGTGACCCGCTGGTCAACGATAGAGGGAAATGACTAGCGCACGACTATATGAATCACGGACACGTGGTACAGAGCGCAACAATACCCAAAAACCCCAGAAGAGCACAGAAGATCTTGATCTTCAGTCGAGAATGTATTCGCTCTCAAATCAAAGGCATCAAAGCAGACCAGCGTCTGCGTATATATAGTCTTTGAACTGCCTTGAAGAATCCCACCTGAATTGATCCATTAGAAGTAGACTGGGCTAATCAGAGACGGAAGAGAAACAAGCGCCAAAATTAAGTTTTTGTAGGTTACGATGCGAAAAGATAAAATTCAAAATCACAAATTATTTTTCGAAGGTATCCCGAAAAACAAACCACCTTTGAGGAAAATAAACTTTCTCCAACAGTGTCCGAATATGGTTGGAATCATATTAACACTAGGGTCACTAGGACCTTTCGACCTCTGTTACTACCAAATGGGGTCGTACATGATCTTGATTACAACGCACGATTCCAATTGTCCCAACAATTTTATTATCGTAACGGTAACCGTGTAGGTTCCGCATGATTAGGTGTCTATGTTGCCCTCACAGTGTAGTGATTGGCTTGATTAACGTCATCATAATCATCGTACTTAGCACCCAAATAATGTCCGATCGTTTAAACTCCATCGTCTCCTGAGCAACCTGTACTTCGACTGAGAAATGAAGCATGTACCACTCTATGCTCGAACGAATTGGCATCTTTTGTCCGAAGTGGTATCTAGGTGCTCCCATGTTGAACGCCACGACTTCCGTTTGCAAAGTCTTGATCACAAATGACCCTCTGGTGGTTGTGCTGAGACCAAACGTATTCAGCATTTTGTGTCACCTTTCCATTTTATGCTAAATTTTTCCTAACTTTGAGGTGTAGAACCTATATGAACAAGATAATTCAAGCTTATAGCCCCCAGATTGAAAAGATTACATAATTTAGAAATCGAGTGGTCAAAAATTGCCTGTTGTTTGTTCGATTATCAACCCAGTCCACTCATCCCACGCTGTCAATGCATGATGAAGGATTTGTATTGGTGCACATTGATTACCACTCACATTTATTCGATTGATTTGCCTTGGGTGAAAGCTATATAGAACGGCAAAATAGAGAGCGACAACTACTTTCTATGTCTGGTCATCAGTCTAATTACGGCACAATAAAGATGAAAGCAGTTGCTGGGGTGAACACATTTTAAAGTTGGTAATTTAGGAGACTGGGTGTCGCGTGGGTCTACTCAAGTACACCATGACCTCTACGAGTCTTCGCTACGACCAGCTGTAGCCCAATGGAAATTTGCCGTCCGCGCCGACTTTTGAGCGCAAAGACTGTGATTCTTTTTTAGACATGCGCTTGCTGATCAGAAAAGTATCCGTCTCAGTGATGGAGTAATTGGGGTCAATCAACGGGGAAAATACAGCAATTGAAGTTATCTTATGGTCATCGCGACTGAACCACACCGAACGATGTTTACGTATTCTCTCGAACAACTGTCTTATAGTACGACTAGTACGAGATGCTGGGAACCAGCAAGCGAATATATATGCATAAATGTTTATTACAAAGTGTGATAGTTTGTATTTAGTTTGCGATGTGCTGACGGGGTTTAACTAAATGCTCACACATAATGGGGTTGTACGGTAGATCACGCCTACTGTTGCCTTGAGCCTTCTTCTGATAGCCTCAGCTGTCGCATCTCCTTTGATAAGGTGATTACTGAACGCATGCCTCTTAGTCAAAATAGTTGTATTGGATTTATCCTGGAACAGTTGCCTCGTTTTCTAACTGATTCATACCAGGTAACCGTTCTTTATGAATCTACTCCATAAAGGTTCCATCTTGGCCTGCAATTTACATCTTCACACCCTTTTAGTCCGAAATATTGTAGGATTAGGTTTTCACATTAATGGATTGAAACTGTCAAAGTGCACTTGGTTTTTAACTTTGTGGTAGTAGATTGGTGGTGTACCGTTTTGTTTAAACCGTGACTTAACCCAACCCTCCTATTTATAGGACGACTAACCTCATATTACTTATCCTTTATCCAGCAAATTTAAATGTGACCACAACCACTTATGTTTATTCAGCTTTTCCAATCGTTCGCTCAATACGTACACCTCCCAACATCTGAAGTTGGTGTTCAACTCTCTGTTGAGATATGAATATGTAGTGTTGAGGAACAGGAGCGAAACTGAACACTAGTATTCTTTGTGAAAATTGACCAGCCACATAGTTTATTTTAATTGTCAACTACGCTAAAATATGGTCATTTCTGGGCTATTGTCTGTCAGCTGTTTTCCTCAACAGATTTCAGTCTAAACGTGTTAATTCAGTGTCATATTCATTTTGGTTCTTCCAGGATCCACTACCAAAAGAATGGCGTCGCCTTTGTCCACGCAGCTGGCTGGTAGAGATCAGCGCTGTGGGTAGCCCAGCCGATGAAAGTCTACAAGAGGAGGTTGCCGATTTCGCCGATATGCTTCATCCATTGGTGATACCTGCAAAAATCGATCATTCTTTGCTTACACGAAAGTAACATTTGTTAGGAATGGTTGAACCGGCGTTATCTAAATACACAACTGTACATAATTTCGGACAGTTTTTTTCTCCGCAGAAGTTTTTATGTTCATGACGAACAAGTGTGAACAACTTAAACGTCAAATACAAACATGGTCATTATGATGTACACACACGCGCTTATTTTGTCACAAAGCAATTGATTTACCGAATTTACATTTTGCACTAGTCTTCTCTGAACAACTCTCAGGATGTGAATGTGGTTAGATGCGACAGTTTGTATATGCGGAGCCTGGTAACACCATTAAATGGGGACTGATGAATTTAGCATCCTTACAAATACAGCCTGTTCATGCATTCCACTCAAAACGTCGCTCACTGCGTTGAATGTGTTCTATCTGACCAATGTCAGTTAGCTCGATAAGTTTCCGGTGTTTTTTTTAGGAAAACTAAATGTCACTATGTTCTGTCTGCTTCAACATAATCCCTAGTTGACAGATATATTGTATTCGCTTCTTGGACCACAGTCTTTGTAAAGCCAGAAACCAATATTTTGAGCTGGTAAAAAATTCTTGGATGCGTACTACATGGGCTGCTTCTAAAAAGTTTAAACCCTTAACAAATTCGTTACAAACCTCCACTTTAGTCCCAGAGTTTCCTGATACTATCTCAAGGTTTAAACTTTGAAAAGGTCGTTGAAATGAGTAACCACACAGTGCATCAACCGTAGAACTGACATAGTCTCCAGTGGATCATAAAGCGCATCAACGCGTTCACAATTTTTCGGATTAGCGAAAGATAGTTGGTCTATATAGCAACTTTGGTTACACTACAATTTTAGTCTACTTATCTCCGTGTATGTAGAAAGGTACAAAACCAATAGAAAAAGCTGTCAACCCAAAGGCCACTTCAGCAATCAGTCAGTTTCCTAGGAAGCGCCAATTCTTGGTGAAACGTCGGATTGTTAGCGCTCGCTAACCGTAGAATTCTAAAGCATAATTCTGCGCAGTCTCAACTTCCGTTTCAGAAGCTTGTTTTTAATCGCACCTTTTGACTTGCAGGACTGTACATTGTGTTGCGATACACACTCATGTAGCCAGAATTATTGCCATTGAATTACATGTGTCACGCCATCGACAGTGGCTTTATTACCGTTCACGTTTCCTCACCTTTCATTGATATTGGTTTCTTAGAACACTTCTACCCTGTGGTAGACTTAAATTGAAGGTACCTTATCACTGATCATAGTGTGAAATAGGGTTAATTAGGTTGAAGTATTGAAGGTCCGTTTGTCTTCAAGAGTTCGTTTGACTCCAGTCAACCATTTTCAGCAATTCACTAAACACATCTGCTTGCTTCGCGAGTGTTTTCCATTTTTGTTTCTCGTCTTGATAGACTGAACTTTGATTGATGCGAAGGACACCTCGGTTTACCTTTACGTTAATGAAATTTTCCCTTTTATCCGCAATATTATTCTGTGGAGTCATTTTAATTGACGTAACCTGGAAACGCTTGCAGTTGGCAGAAGAGGGAGAACAACTGAAGCCTCGTCCAAGGATCATTCCATACGGGATCGTGGGTCGCATTCACGGTTGTGACGGAAGCCACTAAAGACTAACCTTACTTGTGTCCTGAGACCACATCATCGTCCCGTTGAATTTAACTGCCAATCATCACGCTTTTCCTAATACTCCCTAAAGGTAACCTATGCATAAGCTTTGCTCAAACTGAAGCAATTAACTTGATAGCTATATTTATCGCTACCAGATTTAATCTTCTTGAACCAAAAGTGCATGAACCTGCTTTTCATCTAAAAGTTAGTTGAACCTGTTCATGCCATTTTCGCACAACACATTTATCACCCGTGATTAAGTTGTTCACAAGTCCAAGCAGTCCTGGTCATTCGAAAGTGCAAGTTCCCCGATCGGTTATCATTAGCGTATCTAAATGTGTTTGGGGCGACTATGGAATCCAAAGCCGTTGACCAAATTACACCGGATGATAAATGTGGTGATTGTCACTAAACCCATTTCTTATTACTATTGTTTTGTTACATTGTTGACAATAAGTTGTATAATTGCGCTGGACGGATAAATTACTTGCTTTGCCTAGTCCGGTTGTTATTACTATTGCGTCGAAGCTAGCTCTGGGGTTGAGCTAATTTAACTACTTCATTTCTGTATTCCTGGAACCATCACAATGAACCTAATAATTCGCCAAAAACTTCTTACTTGTCTCGGATGTCTACCAAGGCGTTGTGTGTTTGTCCACTTGTACAACATTCCACGCAGAGTCGGGCGCCAAAAATACTTGCTTATTGGCTCCTGTCGGCTTCGGATATGCTTACGATTGCCGAACCGGACACGTCATCCCCAACAAAGCTGTCACCGATTCCCTAATGTTTAATGTGAAACTTTAATCTATTAGCTCAAAGATTGGGATACATAACTGGCTATGTCACTGTCTGTCATCTGTGTTAATTCAACAGCTATCCCGGATTAGGCGTCTTCGTGGATTTCCCCACGCTAAACTATTATGCCAAGGTGACAAGATGTCCAATTCATTCTACCGGATAGGGGAAGCATTGAGTATGTGAAGTGATCACCATATTTGAGAGCCGTCACAAATGGCAACAGCAAAGGCAAAAACGGGAGAGCATGCCCACTGCCGAATATTACGAATCGAAGTGGACCTAGAATTGAACCTTGGGGCGCTCCACTGG
>JTDE01014715.1:0-35436 GCA_014338405.1 Paragonimus skrjabini miyazakii | reverse complement strand
GAAGAGGGCATACAGGGGCTGGTTGCGTTCCCGGCACTTCTTTTGAAGCTGTCGAGCAGCGAACACCAGGTCGATCGTACTCCGATTCGCCCGGAATCCGCATTGTTCCTCAGGAACATTGGCCTCTAAGACTACAATTCAGTAGTAGCAGCATTGACATCATCCTTCTGCTCGCAGATGTCTCGGGCTTCTTGAAATGTCATATCTTGTTTGACCAGCAATCTCCTCTGAAGATCAGTGTCGTTGACTCCATCAATCAGTTGATCACGCAGATGCTCCTCTAGCTTATCACCAAAGTTGCAACGGACAGCCTATTTTTGCAATTGTAAAATGAACTCACGGAAACCCGTGCTTGTTGAATGCACCAAGGAATTGAACTTTGCCCGTTCTGTGGCCTGGAAATTGACGGGAAGCACATGTTTGAACAGCAGTTTCTTTAGTTCGTCGAACGGCAATGATGCTGGGACGTTTGGGTATGCGAGATTCTTTAGCAGTGAACATAGTTCGCGACCACCAGCGGTAATGAAGAAAGCTGATTGGTTTTCCTTCTTCACATCACGACGAATACTGCACCATAATTCGAACCTCTCCACCCATTCCTCAACTTCATTTGCACCAGCATAAAAATTTACTTGTTCGATTGCAGGCAGTTCCATTCCGCGACGCCAATTTGTAATACTCGGAATTAGGGACTTCGAATAGCCCTAAAAATCGTACTAGGATTGAAGCCTCCCACGCAAGTAATAAGCAGAAGACCTCGCACTGGTTGCAGTAAGCAGTTCATATTCGTGAGACAATGAAGCCGAATTTATGGATGTACAACAGTATTAAAGAAATCATAGTCACTCATTGGCTGATCATATTGAAACATACTAAGTCACAAACTGAACGTTAATTGGTGCAGCACGGAACAAAGAAATAAGCGAATAACAGAAGGCGTAACACTGAGACTGTTCGTCCAATCCTGATGTAGTATCTTCAACGCGACGTTTGGATTGGTCTCTTGTTAGAACTCCTATTGTGTTGGGGTTTGGATAAGCGGTGAATCGAGTAGATTTTCATTACACAAACACAGCAAGTGGTTTTTTCGTCACGAACGGGCCATGCCTCAAAACCATAGGGTGAGATAGAACGCACAACATTTTCTGCTCTTTGTTTCAACGACAAACGGACGTCATTTCGACAGTAGGTCGACACAGGGTTGTAAGAACAGCACGAGCTTTTCGTGCTCTTACTAATATATCAGCAATGTGATATACTGAAACGGTAATGCTGTACAAGTGTGTGAAATTTTCCACGGTTTCAAATGGATTATCTGCAGTAGACAATGTAGAAGCGGGAATAAAGCAGCCTTTAAACAGTGCTTTGCACTTTAAAGGTGCGAAGCACATTCCACATAAGCTACCCCGGTAATTCAGCGTGTTCTGCTTGTCTTTGGCAGTGTGACTGTGCGGAACAATGTCAACCGTATACACCATGCCAGGACGAAACGCAATGCTAAGTACACTGGATTTTTCAGGCGCACCTTCCGGAATATCGTCCATGACAGAATTGAACAGGAGGGAAGAGATTGGATATCCTACTAGAGGGGATAAACACCCAAGACATTAACCCTTACTCTGCGTGCAGAATGAGCGTGCAATAATTCCAACAGATTCTGCTATTTTTCGGATCTGCCTTGCAAAATAGGCAGTTCCAGAGTATGTCAAGAACAACCGAATCGAAGGCCGTCTTTAGGTCTAAGAAAACAACGAATGTCGGTGTTGCGAGGCCTGTCACAGAGTAACTGTGTGGTCAATGTACTCTTGACCGCATTGGAATCCTGCATCTAACCTTCCCCAGGTTTGATAAGCCGCCGTAAAATAAGGCCACTGAGTAGCCTGACCGCGATAGACACTAGGCTGATGCATCTTCCGTTGTCCCGTAAACTTCGGATTCCTTTGCTGATAACGGAAATTACTGATGATGAGTAGTATACACAAGATACCTCAGTTTTTTAAACCGAATGGAAGGATTTTGTCAGTTCTGACGTCAACCGCTGTCGACCATTCTTGAAAAGAGGAAAAGCAGGGATATTTGGTCCAGGAGCCTTGTTACGTTTCAATAACTTAGGCCCTAAGGTTACTTCTGCTTCCTATGGAGGACCTTCTGGTGCGCAACATTTGACATAATGTAATCTGATCAAATCGAGTGCAGCTGAATTGTTCTACCAAAATGCCCAGTCCACCTGTCATGTCAACGAGACTGACTGGTGGTCTCACATTCAAACACAGCCTCAGGCTGACTCGACGGCCAACACAACCATGAATCGGAGAAAGTTACTTTCTCTTATTCCCAGAGAAAATGACTCGCTCCATCTATTTCAGCTGTTCGATCGAATGATGAACAGGGTCTTTGCACAAGCGTTCGGTCATTTTGCATTTGGGTATTTGACAGTTATCATCATACTAAAAGGTAAGTGAAATCGAGCGACATTCACTCAGAGGGTTTATCAAAAAAATGAAATTCCAATTCTGTCACACATTGACTGCATTGGTCACCTTTTCTCAACCGCGTATACGGTTTAATTATCCTGTAAATGATGAGAATTCAGCAAACAAAACTGTTTGGTACACGTCAATATTTTTCGGGATATATCTGCTGAAGAATCAAACTATCCACCAGTCGCAGATACTCCCAGTTTTCCTCGCATTGTTCTCTCTACTTGTGCATCCTCTGGAGGCATCTGAATGAGTGGTTACATTAGCTGATTTATTGGTCCTGATTCTTACTGCGGACAGTGTTCAGCAGACACCCCACTTTCGTTGTACAGTTCATTCACCAGTGTAAAACGGAGTAATAGTAAGGATTCCAAATCACAGCTGAACCCTGACAAGAAAATAAACGGGTCACTTGAGTGCCCACATAAAATTTAGACTGGCTAATTGAACTAAATGTGTAGTTTCTCAGCCAACACGAAAGTAACAAAGCTTTCTGTCTGTGTATTCCTGACAAGGTCGATTGGTGAATTAACACGTCTCGTAGGATCGATACAGTAACGTGCCGACCTGTCATCTCATTCGAATACTCTCGTTCACCAACACAACCATTGATTACCGTTGACAGCCAATAAAAACAAGTCCATGTTTATGCTTTCCTGATCCATTGCGTGCTCTGGCCATCATCGTGGCCACCTCGTCAACAACACTACAATCTGACGAGATGACACTACCTAGCTAGGTTAATCGATCGACGGTCTCCAGCAGCCTGCCAGCAATAGCAGACATTGTTAATTTCAGCCAAATTTTGTAACAACATTACACTTTGAAGACGATTGGAGATAATGGCCTAGCAACTTGGCTATAGTGCGCTTGATGGGTTAAAACCGTTTTCTAATAACTGCAGTGTGCCGCGGTCATTTTTGTACCTACCCTCCTAATGTTAACTCTTCTTCTTCTCGTCCCATTATCCTCCCCCTTTTTCCCTAACACAGTTTTGTTTATCGATTATTTTGTCGTTTCGTGCAACAGCAGCTCGGGCCAGCGTATGTGTGCATTCGGCTGCTATACATTCTGGGGAAAAAACAGTTTGTTGTATTGTGCTGTACTGTGACTCCCGCCATTTTATCAATTGTGTGCATCACGGAGTTAAAGTTCAATCGAACTTTTATTTATTCTGCACTAATAAACTGTATTATATATTTTCTATACCAATGTATATTGTACTCTACCTGAATCTCTACCATTTTCCCGAATACCCGCTTTTTCTTTTGCAATACGTTTATGTACCTGATAGCTAAATGTAGTGTTCATGAATGTGTGAAACTGAATGGATGAAATGGATGCGTATGCCTTGTTTTATACACTCACCCTGAGTGTTTATTTCGGTTGTGGCAGTGATTCATCTGCTTTTTTAATGAAGTCTAAAGCGGTAGCTTTTATCGTCCAACGTACATGTTACTTATTCACTTCAGTCCCAAAGAAAGGAGTTACACGCCAGAATTGCTCACAAGCTTGTCGAAAAAGATGCGGCGTATCATTGCTTTTGTTCTGTGGCTCGCCTGGAATTATTGCGCAATGAGCAACGTCGTCGCGGAGAAACGCCGCGATATGATAACCGATGTCGTACTTTGACGCGGTCAGATGTCGCCGAACGTTTGCGAGCCGGGCAATCGTATGCGATTCGTTTTAAAGTGAATACTTCGGTGGCGTTTAGTTTGTTTCTTTAAATGAGTTACGCTCGTGAATTTAGAATGTTTCAAATTGAACGTCGTTCGCACTCAGTCACAGTATGTGATGAGGTGATGGCGTTGTTCAGTGTGTGGTCATTCTTTGATCCTGATAGGGACCACCTTTATTTAGCAGCTATCAATCCTGGCCATTCAGTTGTTTTATGCACGTAGGTAGATAAATTCTCTATATTTTTGTAGAACAGAAAGATAAGAAAAGCAAAGTATGGGTTTTTTTCATTGATAACGCTAAGGCTCTGCGTAAACCCAGCGAAGTACAAAATGTTTGCAGTTTCACGTGATGGCTAGCGTGCGCAGCTGCGTGGACGTAATTCACGTAAACTATCTCAAAACCTTGGGCGAATGGAATTCGACGGTTCGTTGAAAGTCACAAAGTTTAACTGATATGTCCACATAGGTTACACAGTGTTTCACTGCATGTGTAAACTAGCAACTTCACCTGAATGCTATCTTCCAACACTAACTGTTAGTGGTTATAAGTAAAGGATTTAGGGCAGAATACCTGACAGAGGTAATGCTTTGAAATGAGCTATTCATGATGAGGGTCACTATGATTCATATGACGGTTAGTCAGCACAGTGGCTTCCATTGTCATCACTAGTATTACATCAGTAGTTTACATTGATGCTTAACTGCTAGTAAACTATGGAGCAATAGCAACACTCAGAGTCAAAAACAAAAGAAGAGGAATAGATGAGACTTAATCCATGAAACCCCATGACGTTCAGTTGCACCAGTGAGGAAAACGTTCATTTTTATGCTAACAATTCCTGTGGTTTTCTCCGTGAATGAGTGCAAACTCCTTACCGATTTCTTCAGTGGCATCAATATTCGGCTCTGTATGTTCAATGGTAATAGATTCTGATGGCGTTTTCTTCAACCTGATGACATTGCATTTAACAGCAGTTGCAAAACTGTGCTATTTTGAGATTTGCTACTTATTCACTGATAGATTACCATTATTGTCAGTTCTGAATAAACGATGTTCAACAGGACTCATTTTATCGCATATGTAAAGCTAGACTATTCATTTTCAAACTTAGTATGTGTTGGATATGATGTTGTTACCTTACTGGATCTCATCTGTCTCCCTTTGCAATGTAAAGGTCCCGAACAAGAAGACAACGGTCACGGATATGGTGTTTGGCGAAGTCGAGTTCAATATGCATGACTCCGAGGGTGACTTTGTACGTATTGAATTCCATTGTTCTTTTATTTCTAATAAGTAATAAGTAATCAGCGTAACACCATATTACAAAACGACATTTGTTTGCTATCGTACTATTACCCATCCCTCGAATTATATTCTGATGTTCTCTGCCAAATTTGAGTAAGCTATTGCCACAATGTCCTACTTTAACAGTAAAACACCTGAGAATTAGGGACGTCTCGATAATGTAAAACATGAAATTGCCATCGAAGCTCTGCATATAAGAGTGTATTTATGGTTACCATTGGATTACCCGTCTGCTGTTTGTTTCAGATTCTGTTGAAGTCAGACGGAATGCCAGTCTACCATCTGGCAAATGTTGTAGACGATCACTACATGGATATTACTCATGTGATTCGTGGAGTGGTGAGTACAATCGTTTTGGTTTAAATCTGACGTAAAATGTTCGATGGTTACCTTAGCTCCACATAGCTTATTGCTTTCGTTTGATGTGGTTGTGTATGTATCAGCTTTGACCAGTAAATAAACAAATGTTAGTGACTATTGAACGTAACCACTTTACAGCTCCGACTGGCAGTCTCCTTACCATGTTAACTATAGTGTCCGTGAATACACCTCTGAAGTAAAGTAGTTTTTATTGAATAACCCCCGTCATTACTTGCTAAATTTACCTCACGTCTTCAGACTCGGTGTGCTGTTCTCAAGAGATCAGTTTATAACGTAATCTTTAAGTGACTAATCAACTGCCAGGTTTGGTGTTTTATTCATTGGTATCTCTCATTCATTCAGCCTCCTCTTTTATCTTTCAAATCTGCCTGTTCGTGACCAAGTGATATGCATCGTTTTGCTGTAGCTGGTGGAAGTTACGGAACTTCGATAGCCTGTTCATTTTTTTCCCAAGGCATGCAGATAGCCAGCCATTCCCGATGTCTTTTGTGTACTAAACTGTTTAGAAGACACTGAAAAGCTGCTGAAAATTTTTAACAAAACTCATAACAACATTCACTTTGGAGGAGGAAATTAATGGGTAAATATCCTTTCTTGACGTGGCACTGACACGCAGACCAGATGGTTAACTACAGGAGAGCGTATTTAAGAAGAAAACATGGACTGGTCAATACCTACACTCCCGTAACTACGTACCAATCCGTCTCAAACGTGGTCTGATACGTCATCTGACGAACAGAGCAAAGAGGATCTGTACAGATGACAAGATAGAGGGGGAATTAAAGAATTTATGGGAGATCCTTAGTATTTACGCCTATCCAGATAAGTTCATCAACAGCAACATGCAGAAAAGACAACCGCGACCCTTGGTGGACATTACTGATAAGAAGAACGTCAACTTATCGTTGCCATTCAAGGATGATGCAGGGGCGGAGTTGTTATCACGTCAAATAATTAATGCTGTCAACACGACTTTTTACGCCGCAGGCTCTGTTGTCACATTCCACTCAAAACTGGCGGTTTCACTAAACGATAACGTGCCTAGTAATATTGCCTTCTTCTTGACCTATTCATTTGACTATTTCTGTGGTTCAGCACACATAGGTCTCACTACTAGGTGTTTAGCTGACGAAATCCGTGAGCACTGCCCCGCTTGGCTTCACTCTTGGATAACATAACGCATCTATTCTGGCCAATTTTATCAATTATAATCAATACGAAGACGGCATTTCCTACCGTTTATAGGGTCCCGGCCACCTTGTTGCGAAAAGTCAAATGCCACATCCTGTCGATAGCCGAGGCGGTCGCAATCCGACTACGTCACCCGGATCTGTGTGTACATAAACAATTCGTGCAAACCCCGTGACTTCCTTGGCCAAACACGGCTGCCCAACGTGTGAAAGAATTAGTCTTTGTTCCAGCCCTATTAACGTTGACTATCTAGGACTGACTTCGTTTGTGTTCCTAATCACAGCGAAGTATTGCTAATCATTTTTCCAATCACATTGTCCCTTCATTATTTTGTTGTTTAGTAACTTTCTAACTCACCACTCAATTTTATATAATTATGCCAGCCAAAGAGGAAAATTTATCGGGAACAGTCTGTTCATTGAAACTTTGTTTTTCATGATTGCTACAATACATCAACGAGCCTCGTTTTGCTATAACAACACTGATGTGAACATTATTTTCCCTCATGATTGCTACGAGGATCTTCAAGCATTTGAAACAATGAGATGAACTCAGTTTTTAGGTCCTAAATTTCATCCATGTTTACTGATGTTCAAGTATTTCGTCACAAGTAAACACACCACAATCGTCTCCCCAAATGCCAGTAAATTGATAATGGTTTCCAGATTGCAGTGTTGTCAAATTTGTTAGATGTGCGCCTTGCGGTTAGTTGCACCTCGTACATTATGGTTACTCACGGGAGACTGAGACTGTAACAAATCGAACAAATTATTTTCAACTTACTTCCTGGATGACGTTTATTCCCACTTGAGTTTTCTTCCTAAAGCGGTCATTGTGCTCCCTGTCACATACATGCAAAGTAACGAGAGATGTTCGATACATCTATAATTTTCGACGTAATTGTACTAACCATCATATTGCCCCAGGCTCGCCGCTGGCTTTCATTTTTAAATCACAGCTACCGAGTTATTTTTGGCTACCTGGTCATTTATTTCTTGCCATCTATACAGAGCAAACATTTTCAAGGGCTATCACCGGGCTGCATATCATATTGTTCAATAGTGATCTACTGAGATGGACGAGACGTAATGGAGCTGTTCATTTTTGTTAACTTCATCTAATAAAGGACATAGTGAACTTGAGCGTCTCAGGTATTATTTTCCCATACGTACTCTTATGTAAATGTGATTGGCACACTGGGTTGCACTTCGTTAATTCATTACTATTCTCTTTGTTTGAACAGGAATGGCTGTCTTCTACTCCCAAACACTTGCTTTTGTATGAGACCCTAGGTTGGCTACCTCCACGATTCGCTCACTTGCCTCTGCTACTATCCAAGTGAGTCTTAGTGCATCTTACCTTCCTATTATGTCCTTAATTATGTCCACGCTTGAGGGTCTTCTGTTCCCACTTGTGTATACTATCTCCGTGTGCACAGTAGCCGCTCAACCTACCTACACAATATGCCAGTCAATTCTATCTCTTAACGCGGATGTACTATAATCTGAGCTACTCGGCGATTTTTCGGCTTAAAGGTACCTTGAACGTTAACGGTTATCTAGGACTAGCCTTGATATAGTCTCGGACTGACACGGTTGTAAACTTCTTTGTTAATCGATGGCGTTTGTCAGTTTCCAAACACAACTGCAGATCCCCCAGGAAGTTCCGATCTTCGATTACTTATCCCAAGATACACCCGTGCACGGCGTCATCAGCTCAGTTAGTCTCATACCCTTTCGACTTTCCGTGAGTTTCGACATTTTTTCTGCAGCTAGGATCAGTTTCTGTTATTATTTTTTATGAGTCTCCGTCGTATCCTTGTTTTTGGGGCTCCCTTGTAACGTATTATGGTGGTAACGTGTGTGTATCTAGAGCACGAATAACATCGAGGCTGTTGCCACTGCATTACGTGTCTAGCGAATCTCGGCCGTATATTCCACCGTATGAGCATCAAGTTACGAATCATCTACGAGTTATTTTTGCTGTATTTTTCAGGCTAATTGGAATCTGCGAAGCAGTGCAAATGCCAAGAACACTTGTAGGTAGTATGCAGAAACTCGGTCCATCTTGGGATCTTGTTAGGTTTGAAAATCGTGGCAGTTTTAATACTGTATGTGTCGTCAAGCTTTGCTACCTCAATTTATGAAGTTGAGATAGGCTAGGTTCCCGCATACTTCTTTCAAGTGTTTTTGGCGTCCGCTTTGCTCTACGGACTCCACTCTAAGAAATGCTGCAAAAATAGGTCACGTATGTTATCATATAATAACTTGGCTGGAGCAAACGGGTTCTGATTGCAAGCAGGATGAGGTAGTGTCACTGTATATTTTGTTCAGCTGCATCTTCTGATGACTTGGATTAACTAACTTACCCTGTATCATATAGATATATAGGTATAGATAGCGGGCATCATCATCTTGTTAACACTGTTTGGATCGTGACCCTGCCAATCCTTCATTTCACTTAGTTCAGGTGGAAAACTGTCTAAACGTAGCCCCGAATTCGGTTTGGTCGGACAGGTTCGCAGTTTGATTTCAAATGGTTATCTTCCGTCAGCAGTGTTGACGTGGCTTGCTTCGATTGGGTCTGGTGCTAGTCACAATTCCGCCGTTACATCTGACAGTCACATGCCGGATAAAACTCAGTGGAATCCACAACTTCAGTTTTCGGATCTTGTCTCAAGAGTAAGTGCTTGTGAGTAGTTGTATTTCTGTCTAAGTTCTTTTCCGAAAGTATTTTATCGGATTACAATCAATCATATTTAAATTCTAGTCTCGCCTTGCGGTGTGTAACGACACGACGTGCTGGCTTAGGCATCATGATCAACTATTTTACCAAACTGAACGGTGTCATGGGTACACTGGCAGATTCCCTTATACCGAGCAGACCAATATATGGAGGTCTGACGAACTGCATTCTCCTCAGTTTGAGGGTTAGGAAAAGGCTTACACTTTTTCCAGAGGAGCGATACTCGTTCCTGTCAACTTTCACCCAGTTGTTTCCTCGCAGTGCACCTTTTCGGTGGACACCCAGATCGTTCTCCTGTCTATACTTGGGCGTCCCGGCGATATCTTAGCCCATATATAACTGAATGACTACTCGATGTACTACTAATTCCACACTAGATGGACCGCCGCACAGTGTAAACTTGGTTGCCCTATCTCAACTACGTGCATCGGGGTGAACAAGAAAATTTGTTGCGGTTGACCGCTCGCACACCGTCCTATCAGATTCGTCTGTTAGGTTCCCCCTTAACACCCACTGCTAGTCACTTTTTCAGACCTCCACCAGATATAGCCGATCCCAATAAGTCCCAGTTGTTACCACCAAGTCTCCGCTCTACCTTGTTCCATGCTTATGCACTGACCTTCTGCTTCTACTGTGTTACCGCCGTATTATTGCTGTGTAAGGCTCTGGTCGGTGGACCTAGAAGCTTTTACAAAGCTTATGTCCACGATGGCATTTCAATTGTTAGCTCAGGTGACCTCATGCCAGCATTTTTCAAATAAGATGGCGTGTCATTGTAAATGCCTTAACTTAATTGTTTTTCAAATACTGTAGATGACTGAGAACGTTCCTTTATGCCTGAGTCAGAAAAAGGGCACAGGATGCGAGGCGGACAGTTAGTGGTCCTAAGCAGAGAAATCTAGTCAATGACGATCTTAGGTTGGGTTCATCTTCCGAATTGAGGGTTTGCGACTTACCTGGTCGGCGGCTGGAGACATCAGGTGAGATCGACTAACCGGGCCAGGTGGCGCATGTGTTTGATGGTTAAGCGTCGAGGTTAGCCACTGACGTATTGCTGTTAATGATGGTGGTATTGATGACGGTGTATCATGCTTTGCCTAACGGCTGCTCTGTCTGTAGTTATTAGTCTTGCGTGCCAGACTATATTAACATTTCATTGCCACTTTTTACTTTCGGTTAGTGTAAAACCTTTGTTTAATTTGTATTTTGACGCTTTGTCGAACATGTTGTAAATTCAGCTGTGCATGCGTTTGGTTAGTTGCGTTCACAGTTGTCATTGTCTGTTTGAGGCGCTTATTTTTTGGTAAATTAGTAAAATTATTGTTCGCCTACCAACAATCAGTGTTTAATTTAATAACTGTATTCATACGACCGCTTTAGACACTGGCTTTGGTGCGGAACAGACACTTACATGCAGAACCCTGCAACAAGAGGTTTTTGAACGGTATAGATTTTTTCGGAATTCCTTTTCCGGGAACTAATCAACGGAGCTCGTGCAAGGAGTATAAAAAATTTACAGATCTTGATTATATCAATGACAAGATGTCCTTGTCATAATTTTCAAGCAACGCGCTTGACTTTAGACTATGTTTGGAGCTCTGGTAACCGCTAGGAAGTGTGCCTAGCAGCTTCAAAACCAAAGTTCCAGTACTTTTTGTAGTCACCTGTGTTAATTTTAGAAAATGTAGTTGTTAGATGTGTAAAACTAGAAGGTGTAAAGCCATTTCCGTCAATCTGGGTCATTTGTGATTACGATTACACTTTTCTTTGCGTTTGGAGCACTTACATAGGCTATGTTACCTTCATGTCGCTAAGTTTGACGACTGTAACCATCTTTCATTATTCGCTTATTGTTGTGTCCATGTAATCACACTCATCGGGCAGCAACTATGTGGTTTGATGGGAGATGTTTGGTAGCGATTGTTGTATGAATTTGTCCTTCCTATCTTTAAAGATGCGTTGGTTCGGATAGCGGGACTGTGTACCGAGAATACTAATTAGTCCTCTGTCATGCCATTGTTATAGGTGACTTGCATGAGGTACGAAGTGGATAACTGGTCGCTTGATGTAAACAAATGAAGACAGCTTGTGTCATTGTGTGGGTATTATAACTAGACAAGCTTTTCCTGAGAATGTTAGAACTTGCGATCAATCGGATGCAGCGGTGTAGCTGTTGCCGCTGTTTGACTAAATTGTCTGTGAAGTAAGGCTACCTAGTAAAGCAGACCACTGAATCGGCGAAGAAGTTTATCGCTCTCATTCGTAACTCGGTTGTTTTTCAGAATGCAGACGTGATGTTGATTGTCCAACGTTAAAATTTCTCCAAATTATAACTTTTTCCAGGGTTGTATCACATCCAAGTCTAACTGTCAAACATTAAGGTTTTGCTGTCGGTGATGAAGAAGTAGTTTACATGATCATTTGTTTCTATTCTCAGTTCGATCTGAATCAAATGAACCGTCAAAATGTCTACATATCTCCTGATATTCTACGGCTCTGCGGTCGGGTGCATTTCGACAAATTTGCGGCTGAGGCTCTAGCTCACTGCTGCGGATCACATAATACGTCCACATACACTTCGTGCGAGTTTCTTTCGCATGTACGCTCGTTCCTTCGTGACCATTTTCCCAACTCGCCTGTTAGTACCGAGTACGTTTTCTCTTAGTTATTCTAATGACGGCCTTCAAGAGCATCTATTCGATACCTATTGTTTTTCTCTCTGTACAATGATCAGAGCTCCACAGCAGATGATGTAATCCGTGGAAAATGTCTGGCTATCGGTTCTACTACATTCGCATCGATGGGTATCTGTAAACAACTGGTCACATTTAATTGCCAGCTTTTACATCATCGGACACATTGTTATCCAGTGTAATACATGGGTAAAATGCTGTTAGACTACCCAAATCTAGACAGAAATAGTCGTGTTAACTGGTCTCGAATGTACGAGCATGTGATCAATGATCGAGTATCGGTACCATTAAGCTACCACTAACCCTGGTTAATTGCCTATTACCGTGTACTTGGGGAGTGTGACATCGACAGTTAACACGACATGTACTTCTTACTGAAATGCCTGGCACAGTGCAGTTCGTCTAGTCTTGGGAACCGGAAGAATATCGCCGGATTCGACAGGATGTGGATTATTATGAAAAACGAAAAAAGTAAACGTGCATATTTTCATAATTGCAAACAAAAATTCACACGTTTTCTTAGGGCTTTTTGAAGAGTTTATGTTGTTCTGCCCTTTTCATTGATCGCCTGAGGTCTTCGTTGAGTGACTGAATAGAAGAGATGTTCTTCCATAATTGTGTAAGCATAAATACAACGTGTTTAAACTTTTACTCACTTCTTTGTATGATGCGACGCATTCGCTCAGTGTTGCCAAACAAAATAAGCCCCTTTTATCCGAGATAAAATGATCCACAAGTATCCTTAATGGCGACCTCTTTTTAACGCTGAGTAAACGCATCAAACACAAAAAGACTAAGAGAAAGATAATCTATCTGAGCGCCTTATGGAAGGCGATCGCATTGTTGATCAATTCACAGCTATTGCAATCAGTCGTTTCTTGTCAGACATACCTACCTGAAGCGTAATAGCAAAGAGGAGAAAGCCTCGTGACTGGGGTTGGTATTGAATCACTTGTGCTAATTCCCAGTTCTGTTAGCCGATCTTCTTGCGGTATTAATCGTAGTTTTCTTTTACGTCTTGTCAGCCACTAATTTCATCTTCTTCCCTTCTAGAAGTTGTACCGGTGAAAATGATCGGCGTTTAGCGGAACAACTGTGTGCTCTTCGAGGGCGAGTTGCCTGTTTTTCAGACTTGGTTAACCCTGAGCAGGGATTCTGTTTCATGTGGTCACCGCCGAATCCAAACACATGTGCAGATCTCATAACAAGCGTTTGTGCAGTTTCCACTGTTCAATTAAGTGAAGTGGTAAACCTCCTGGATCGAGTTATGGCTGCTCTTTCGTCCACTGACAATTCCGTTAGTTTTAAAAAATGCATATTGGACAGCTGTTGTGCTACGGGCATCAAACAACCCGACGCTATGCGGATACTGAGAACATGTCTTTCTGGTCATGAAGTGAGTGTATTTTGCAAATATTTGTTATCGCTGTTTTCTCTTAGGTGAACGTTCATTCATACCAGTACAATGTTCATTTTCACCAGCTTTTCTTTTTCTGTAAGTAGTGAATTCCGACGTTAATTGTCTGGTAGTTCTTGTGGGAACATCCTGGAGCGTTTGGTGAACGTCATACGACCCAATGGAATGAGGAGACAACTGAGTCCAGTTGTATTGTGCCCTTATCCTTGTCACAATTTCGATACAAAACTTACTATCACGGATCCCATTTCGGCTGAATCTGAGATTGTTCGCAACTCATTCTTTTGACACCTTTACCGTACTACTCGTGAGTAACACTCTATAGTTGCCACATATTTGTAATTGCCCAGTATGTCCTGAATCATTGGCAGATCTGTTACGATATCCGATTTCTGACAGCAGAATCGTATTCTACGGGCCAGGTTTACCCTGGCCGTAACAAAATCGTCCCAAAAACAGCAAACTACAACGATGGGCAGTTTATTTCGAATAATACCACGTCCATTCCATGGCTACCATTTCACTGTAAAGTAAATCACCTAGGCCTATATTGTTAACACTCATCTCCTCACTTGTCGACGGAAAAACATGAACTCGTGATTTCACAGTGAGATAGCTCTATAACCTGGCGATTCTCTCTAGCCCTGCCCAGAAACGTTAACAATGGGCCTTCGTATTGGATATATATATATATAAAGTAGGAATCTTTCCTTACCTTGTTGCTACCCAACCCCTTACATTTACAAAATTTTTCATAGCAATATGTATATTGTGACTGTAACCAAGGGCTGCTTGTTGGTCTCGTTCCGTACAAATGTGTGTACCAATAAGTGTCAAAGGCATACGGATCATGCTGAGTTTCGGATAGAAACTCTTACAGTCAAACACGCAAGATCGTTGTGTTACCCACCCGAAGAAACCGGCACGCGATTAGGTCCTGACCAGGATCTCGTGTACCTTTTTCGGTTTACTCTCTCATTATATGATTTTACCGTGTTTGAATATCAGTTGTAACTGTTCCATCAGGTTTCTCCGGTATTGTTGTGTGTCCAGTGAGATTACTAATCCTGACATGTGAAGGTGGGATAAAAAGATTTAATCGACCCACACGAGTTCAACAGCCAGGGATCAATCGAGTGTAGAAAGTAAACGTGGCTAACATGTTCAACCCGAATTATCGAACTGACCATCGCAATATGTCACCGTAACCTCTGTGATTAGGTAGTGCATGGTGAGCAGTCAGCTGGCAGGTGCATATGTACGACACTGAAGGCACTTTCATTAATAACACTTCTGGTAAACCAGTTCTCTGTTGATCAATGCATTGGGAATCCGCATAAGATTCGTCGTCCGAACCGTCAAGTGTAGTATACCGGTCTGTTAAATTTTTTCTCAGACGCTCGAAAGGCAGCCATTCTGTTACCGCCACGGCTAAACGAGAGAATTAAATACGGCGGAGTCGTTAATCCGTCGTGATCCCGATATCCAGAGTTAATTGTAATTAGTTGAAAAGCTTTGGTGACTTAACTGTACGAACAAATGCAGTTTTTGGTATATTTTGAGATTATCCCTCATCTGGACACATTCCATAAAATTAGAGAAATTTCGACTCTGAGTCCATAACAGAGTATAGGTATCTTTATTCCGAAAATAGTTCGTATTGGAAATTTTTTTACAAAACAATAGAGTATTAAATAATTGAAATATCTGCATGATTAATTTAGGGACTTTGCCTGAGGACTAAGCGGTGATGATATAACAGAACATACATTAGCTTTTCATGGTGCACAAGCTTAGTTTGCGCCCATTGTGATACTTTTTTTCTCATTGGTCAGTGAGTGCTGTTTTCTGATGAGTTGTCTGAGGTCCGTAACCACTGTTCAGCACGGACTAGTTTGTGATTGGATAGAACTAGTGAGGTTCGACTAACTGAGGAAATTGCTGGAATGAACACCACATTTGTGTTAAGGGACACTAACGAACTGTTCAAGGTTATCCATACTTCTGACCCAGCACACGCACCCATACTAAGTATAGAAGGTTAGGTCGCCGGGCAATGCACGTGGCCTGCTGCCTCTACTTTGTTATCGTCAAATGCTTGTTATGTGGTGCTCTGGTTGGTAGTCTTAGAACTACCTACGAAAACCGATATTCGCGATTGCACTTCGGTTTTCATACACAGTAGCGTTGTTGGCGTAGATGTCCTTATGCCGGCGCTTTTCGAAGAAGGTAAGGGGCGTAAATGAAGGCTTTAAATCAGTTATTTTTAACAGGCACGGACGCTGGAATACACCTCTCGACAATGGTTCTCATTTCCAATAACGTAGTCGGATGCTGTCGCGAGAACCTTAAGAGAATCAACCTGATCCTACTCATAACTAGGGTTCTGGCTTCAATTATGCTTCGTCGACTGCAACTCGTGAGACGGGCATTAGTGAGAAACAGGCAAAATTTCTTCTGGGGCAAGGAAGTATTGCATCTCGAACCAACGTAATACGCACCTCCGGCCAGCAAATTTGGCTCTTCCCGGCTACCTGGTTTGTGTCACTTTGGTGTTTCGTTGGAGAGCTCCACCAAGTATGTGACGTATGCTTGACGCTTAGCTCTCATACTTCAGCTCAGATTAAAGTCTGAGGCCAACTGTCCAATAGTTTCAACAGCAAGACTGACGTACTTTAAGCATATCTTATGTTATTCAGTTTTGTCATAGACGGAATAATGGGAGACTGTATACGGCACCCACAAGTTCTCCATGTGGACCTCCTACCTGGTAGAAGAATTGATTTATCTTGACTTTGTACTGATGATAAGGTATTTAACGATTTCCGAGCAGCACAGACAATATCTTACGCTATTTCGCGCTTTGTCAAATATTTCGAATTTTACTTTATAACGTTAGTTTACAAAATACTTCTGCAAAACTACCGTGATCATGCAGATTTAATGTGGGGCAGTGAAGTTATGGAGACTGTTGACATGTTTGTTTACTTATTACTTTGCGACAGCAATGGTGGGAATATAAGAAATGAAACAGGAGTTCCCTTCTTCAAGGCTCTTATATATAAGGCGACAGTGAGGGCTGTGTTACTTTACGACTGCGAAACTTGGCTGCTCAGGGTAGAAGACGTGAACCGTCTCCAGGTCTTTAACCATTGATATTTGCGTTACATAGCTCGCATCGGGTAGCACCGTTGGGTAAGCAACGAAGGGCCGAAGCACTGAAATTTGTTAATGATGGTCTAATAACCTTTTTTGTACAGTATTTGAGTATACATAGACTTAGATGGTTAGGCCATGAATTGAGATACTAGCTGATTGTCTCCCACTTCGGGCATCTTTTGTCAGTTGCGCTACCGACTGACTTATGGTACGTGATGCTCAAATGATGGTTTGGAGTAGAGAAATGTGATCGTTCACGAGAAAATTAGCCACTATATGAAGTTTGTCCCGGGCTAGGGCCCTCGCAGCTCTGTCGATGTCCGCAGACTTTCGGTGAGGTGGCACCTAATGGAGCCCGGTGGCGTAAGTATTGTCATTGTTTAGTTGGTGAATGCGAGTGCTGACACTTCCACCTATAACTAGACTGTTTGTTTCTAATGTGCTGATGTTGAATATCTGAGTTTAGAAAGCAGTTTTTAGTGGTCAGATCCCTTTTATTTTTTCTTTAGCTATTGTTCGCTCTTTTCTTCATGATTTTATAGCCGGTAAACTTCAGGGCGAACCATTTGTGTATTGCTGTGTTCGATAATGAAAAGAACTGGTTGCGCGCTATGTGTGAATCTCATCATCCATATGTACGGCATGTAAAACAATGATTTGGTCGTTAACGTTGAACCCTAATTGTGACTCCTGTTTGATTTCCGTTGTCCTCATTACAGACGGGCCTTCCTGTGGTAGAACTCGTTCAGTTGTTGAGCATCTCTGAAGCAATCTCCAGAATACGCAACACACGCGATGAAGTTATCCGTTATGGTGATCTGAGAAATCGTGGTTGATGTATAGTTCACATTTTTTTACGATTGTATGCAAACCGTCCGTCACTTTATTGAACTAATCCCTTATGCACTTTTTTCTTACAAACATGACTCAGTTGGGTTGCGATTGAGTATCACTAAAAGGACTGAAGCGCTGACATATAAACTGAGAAATGTTCAAATAGAATGCTCCTATTACCTATCCGGAAGGTAAGAATCATTTCTTCTGAAAATGAAATGTCATAGGTAATAGGCTTACCTAATCCGAGCTTACATGCAATTCAATTTCAGGTCACTGTTTGTATAATCTAACTTGAAAAACTTCCCGCGCAAGATACTCGATTTAACCACTAGAATGATTAGCGTTGATGGTGTAGATAAATACGTGGAAAAGCGTAACATGGCAGCGAGTGCAGTCAGTTATTTCGAAGGCTAAGACAGTGTTCCCGAACGTAAACCACGTTTGACACATAAAAAATGCTTTGTTCAGATTTAGGGGTTGCATCTATAAAACTACACTTAAAGAAACGTCACTGTATGTCTGTGGATCATGGCTGCCAATGTGTGTGTAGAAGTCTTTCATCATTGGCTTGTTTTCAGCTGTGTGTGTCAAATAACACTAACGGTAAGTTAGACGAACTTCGGCTGTAAGGATCAATCCAGTACATTCACAACTCTAGAGACACGTAAATTGAGATTGACTATGTTTCAGGAGGATAATTTCCTCGTTTATACACGGTGCACTCCTTGCTGAACACTCAGCTCATTGACTTAAAGATAGAAATGGACGACTTAATGTAAGTAGTTACTAGCGGTTAAAAGCAGTAGGCCATGTTCGTCTGCCGAGGTCCTGGTGGTTTGTCTAGAAACATACGGGAGTGTAGAAAATGATCGGGCCCAGTGGCTCCGAAGTTTACGTTACAACGCTGCTCTACTCTATGCGAACCGCTGGTCGCTTTCTAAGAACCAGTCGTGACCAAGATAAGCCTCTGTATTACAGTCCTGTTTCGCTTTCTTCTGGGTGCTTGAATCATGATCTTCATTCTGTGAACCGACTTCGAAGAGGTACATCTTGCGTGTGGGGGGAGGATATGCAGCACGGTCGTCACCACCACTTTCGGCTTCGAGTCGTACCCTTGAATACTATGGCTCGGGATGTTGCCAGTTTGGACAACGGCCCACGAAATGGCAGAGTAACATGTAAGTAGAGATGTATAGAAATAGAAGGGGAAAACCATAGAACTTCAGGGAAATGGAACAAAGAGCCAACAGTTTTACAGATTCGGGTTTGCAGTTGACTGGAACACATTGCCATGTCATTGTTTCCTCCCAACAGTGAAGATGGCCGTAAACTCATCAATCAGGCGGATGACACCTACCAAGCTTGCTCAGCGAAACGGTTAAGATCTTCATAGCCCGTGATCCCGCCATCGCCTAACTGCTTCGCGATTTCTTCCGACTATCAGTAGCCAAATTTACCAATGTGCGGTGCACAGACGCTTTATACGGAATACGTGGTTCAACCAGCAAAGACTGCATTTTCATTATGCAGGTTACCGGTCGCGAACCTACACATTCCCCAAATGCGCTGGTGGACTGTCACGTGGCTCATCTAATCAACTCATTTGATATAGATTAACTGGGGAAGATAACGGTGGCCGACTACTAATAGTCAAGGTGCATTTTTAATAGGGAGTCCACCTTTTCCGTCCAAAATCGTCTCATTCCTCAAGAAAATATTTTTATCTAATCAAAATGATCGGAGATTTCGTGAACAGTCTACTTATTTGTCTGTTCAGCCTTTATTCCGCTACGCTCACTAAAGGCTTACTGATCTTAACTACTATTTTTTGTAACTCTCCGTCGATTTTCTGACTCGAGAATGTTTTTGGGTTGTAATGCACCATATAAGTACTTTGTGGTCTTTTCCTTGTCGCACACATTGTCGGAGCGGAACGAAATTGCTTTGAAGCAATTAACGGGGACAGTCACCGTATTTTCGGTACCAAGATTTTCCGTAGTAATTGGTACGAGAATCCGGTTTCCATCAAGTGCATTACTATAGCGTATACGAACCAGCGTAATCTTTCGAGGATTTACAATTCCCTATCCAGATGGGCCGTAACTTTGATCAGTACAGCAGGACTGAGCGCACTCGCTTTTTAAACCATATCTTTAATGAACAGATGAGCGTTTTCTTGCTGCCACGAATGGCGAAGTTTGGTAAATATACTACGTACCTTCGCTATCCCGCTGAACACTTCGTCAGCAATGTTACAAGCTGATGAGATGATACTCAGTTGAGTGAAGCGATCAACGGTCTCCGGTAACGAGCTTGCAGGGGCAATATTGGAAGCTGTGCTAACCCAATCCCGCAACAACAGTATGCCTTGTAAGTTCAAAGTATATAATAACAACAGATAAGCCGTATTATTTAATCGGGTCAGCGTAGTCCGCGCATTCTCCGCTGAAGAACTGAGTAAAGCAATATTGTCCGCATAGTCAGTGTCAGTCAGCTTAACAGAAGCTCCATTCCCATATTGTCGGAACCCCCGAGCATTGGTTTCAGAGTGTCATCGTTGAAAAGCAAGGGAGGAGATCGGACTTCCTTGTCGAACGTGCGTGAAGTGGAGGACGTTCAAAATGTCTATCCATCACAAAGCATAGAGCGCAGTACTCCGAGAATTATCGCAGTCCGCGTTTTCTCTATTGTTATTCAGACTTATACGGGAAAGTTGTATAACTGTCGCTTTGTGGTAACTTCAAGTTAAACTGCACCGCTTAAACTTTTCGTTATTCATCAGGTTCCAACTGTTTCACTGCGTCCAGTTGTATCTAGCAATAGCCTACCAATAACGACTGCGAAATTCACAGCTTTCTTTGCGTAGCATGACAGTTTGAGGGATTTGAACTTTTGTGCAAATTCATGTAGAATTGGGGGTTTCGTCGAGCGTGCTGGAAGTTGATCATCTCAGAATACGAAGAACGAGAAGGAAACCCATTTCCTCACTTGTTGAGAAGTAATGCGCGTACGTCCTAAAGTACTTGTTACTTTCGGAATCTCGTCGCTTCAATACGATGTGTTGAAAGAATTACATCCGAAACATGTATGGCCAGTCATTTTCGAAGCAGCTGAAAGAGACCGGATACTTCGATGACTGAAGATAATCAAGGTGTGTGCGCTTTCATTCTCAACCATTTGCAGTTTTTATGACCAGCCACAAATGCAGTTCCTAGGCCGCCCAGTTGCTTTGGTTAATACTTCTAATCCAAAAACAATTACTATTGCTGACAAATTAATCTAAATAAACCTGACTCCATGCGGATATTCCTGACTATGTTTAAGCACTGGTAACAGGAAAATGGTGCTTATAAGCGATTTGTAATGGAACTCTTAACCGTGATAGTTTGATTATCCACTAACAAATAACGACATCTCAGTGATAGTCAATGAAAAAGTTGTCAGATGGTTTGGATCGGTGTACAAGCCTAATGCAGTGATGCTCGTATGGACCGTGTCTTGTCTTACCCAGTTGTGTTGTTCTATGTTCTAATCCGGGTCCAACCGCGTCATGCGTGCCAGTGTATCGACCGCATTGAATTACATCCAGTTGAAGCGTTCCACTTGGCTGAGTGTGCAGATGATGACTGCATGTGGGAGTTCGGGTTTGGAAGAGAGTTTTCCGGCCGATGAGTATATTGGTCGGTGGGCGTCATTTAAACTAGATGGCTTCTCACGTGAGAGGGCGAGACGACGGCTACAGATTCTCAGGCCTACAAATTGATACGGCAAATGTTCTACCGGAATTTATGCACCCGCAGTCTATCAAGGTCAAAAGACTGACTTGGTCAACTCGTGATGATTCTGCAATGAGTAATATAAGGCAAATGCAATCATGAATGGGAATAATCGTACATTCAAAGTAGTTAATCTGGGTAGAATAGTCCACAGGTACGTAGCGTCAGACGATAAACAAATATTGTAATCAAATAAGCGAATCAACTGTGCTGCAACCGATAAGAAACCTTCGGTCAACTTAGGAAAGGGAACATAATGAACACGCCGACTACAGTTACATTCCCTCGAGGATTAGCGATGTCATCACGGTTCACTCCTCGTTAATAAACTCCAGCGAAATCACTTCTCATCCAAGCCCGCACAAGTGCCGAGTGTCCTTTCGAGGGATTTTGCTGAATGTTCCTACGACAGCGTCCCTCACCAGACCGCCTACAATACCGACAGGTATTACCGTATCCACCTTCGTCAGAACACATCCGTAAGACAATTGGATTTTTGCCATCTTCCGTCGAAGCGATTCTCGCTCACGGCGTTCGGAGTCGGAACAGATAATTTGTGTTTAAACAAGAGTAATTTGCTTAGATTGAGAAAATACTTATCATCAAGGTCATCCGTCTGTCTAACTAGAGCGTTGTATGAAGAACTTCATCGGAAACTAGTTATTCTCGTAGCATCCCCGGCGGAATCCTTCCTATAGGTCGAACAGTTCTCATTCATGCACTCCCAAGATGACATGCTTTTGGCGGGATGAACACCCAATCACAATCACAAGTGAGAAGAGCTCCAGTGACTTTATCCTCATTCCAGTCTTGCAGTACCACTTTAACGTGCTTTTCAGCTCCTCTGCTATCCGCACCATGGTCGTCATATACCTCGTGAACAGCCTCTCCTGGCAACGGGCCAACTAAAGGCGTGAAAGTGAGTCGGTGTCCAGTGAGTGTGCTAACTCAACTGCCCTGGTGCTGAAGCAGGTGAAAATACAGCCATATCGCTTTTCTTTCGCATGTCGTCACTTTACAAAAGTAGGTTCAAAGTAGGCGCCCCGGTTATTACAAAGTGATCCACGTTCACCCTGACAACCATAGAATCCAATACATCAATGGTTCACGCTGATGCTTAGCTGCCACACAGCCGTTAGGAAAAACAAACCTTGTGTAGGAAGAGAGAAGAAAAACAAACGGGAGGGGAAGAAACCCAACTACTAAAGATAGCTGACTGTTTTCAATCATTCAACATCCAGTCATCTAACGTCAAGATGCCTACACCTTACAGATAAACAACCGGACTGCTTCCTTACGGCTTCCACTGTCACGCGTCATTAAATACACTCACTTCACAGACAACTCGGCCAAACAACAACAACAATCACGCCACTGAGCCCCACTAGCCATCATCTCACCTAATGTCTTCAGCCACCGACTCTATGAGTCTCGAGGTCTCCAGTCCCCGGAGGTGAACCCGACCTACAGTGGCCAACCCGTTGATGAACGGTTTAATTTCTTGATGCTAGTTCATCATCTGTCCACCTTGCGTCAGTCGGCTGCAGCGTCGATAAAGAGTTTTCGGTGTGGCAGACATGGGCTAGCCATCTAAGCCGCTGTAAACGTAAGAATTGATTAGAAGGAACTCGCTCAGCTGTCAACCAAATATCCGCTTCTTAATCTTCTCGATGCTTTCTCATTGGTGCCACCCGATGTGAGCGATCGATCGTCAAATCCCTGAAGACGGTTCACATATTGTACCCTGATCAGCTAAGGTTCGCTGTCATAAAGTAATAGTCCTCACTTTCGCTCTATATGCACGACAATTAAGCCTGAGTGAGATGCCTCTATCTCCATAGGTGTTCTAGATTAGCAAACACCACCCCAGCTTTAGAGATACGCGCTTCTATTTCATCCTGCACACCTCCATAGCCGCCGCTGATGCAGCTTCTCAGGTGCACAAACCGGTCAACAACCCCCATGACCTAGCTATTTAACAAAACATCTACGTAATCGCAGCAATCTTGCATAACCACTGCATTTCGAAATTGTAAGGCGCATCCCGAATCACTTGGCGGAGTGGAAAATAACGCCTAGCATTGTTTGCGCTGTTTGAAAATTGTCAAACAACGCCTTGTCATCAGTACAATCAAGATCAGTCAGTCTTCTACCAGGCAGAACGTTCCTGCAGAAATCTTGTGTGTCGCAGACAGTCCTCTATAATTTCTATGAAAATACTAAAAAAGTGGTGAAAGTAGACAACTTTAGCGTACACCGCTGCTGGTGCTGAGACTGTTAGACGGCTCACCGTAAACCCTAACCTGAGCAGAAGTATGGGAATGGTGAAGCGACAGCATGTTCCATATTTGCTCGGTACATCTGTGTGTTTAATTGACTCTAAAAGTGTAGATCGATCCACTGAAGATGTCCCAACTTTGCTGATATCCGATCCAAACTTGGATGCCGCAAAAGCCATGAGCAGCCGCTGCCAACTGTGAACAGAAGCATTCGCATCTTCCAGGTATGTCGCCCACTTGGAGCACCGAAACTTCTAACACAGTAGGTGCCCATGAACGTAATACTCAACCTCAACGCCATCCTCCCCAGAGTCCTGAAGAGCAACTATTAGCATGGCAGTCAAATATAAACCAAACAGGGTGAGAATTAGGACACAACACTGCTTCACGTCATTGACAATGTCGAGATCATCCGAGTTTGATCCACACGACTGCACTTTTGCTTTCACGCAAAATTCTAGGCAAATCGACGAACTTACCTGGACATCCGAACTCACTAAACGCCGTCCACAACGCCTCATGAGATCAAAGACCTTAGTGAAATCCACAAACAGAGCATACAGGGGATGGTTGCATTCCAGTCACTTTTCCTGAGTCTGTCGGGCATCAAGCGCCCGATCGATCGTATTGCGGCCCGCCCGGAATCCACATTGCTTCTCAAGAACACTGGTCTCCAGAAATTCTGCATTCAGGAGGATTCGTGCAAGCGTATTGCCTGCGCAGCTCGGCAGACTAATGCTTTGACAGTCGTCGATGTATTGCTCTCCACATTTAACTCAAACGGAGGTACTATAAGGGCATCCTTGAGCACTTGTGGCAACGCTTCGTGCTCCCAGATGGAGTGAACCACCTGGAGCTAAGCGTGTTTCAACGACGCTTCACCACTTCTCAGAATTCCACCTAGCAATCCATCCTGGTCTGCAGCCTTTTTATCGCGTAGTTTTCTAAACGCCCCCTGCACCTCTGTCAAATCGAGGAGAGCAAGTGAACATCTGACGGCTTGTTGCGACAGGCTGTTCACGTTCACCCAAACAGTGGTAGCAGGACAGTTCAGTAAGTTACCGAAGTGTTCGCATCAGGCTGTTGCCACATACCCTCGAGGGTAGTGGATGCAGAAGCGTCCTTCAAACGATCAGCAACTGCATGTTGTAGATCACTCTTCGTCTCGCGGCTCTCCAATCGTTTGACATCTGATTTCTGCTACTGTCCAGAGGATCTACACTAAGCAGACTTGCATATAAGGGTAAAAAGTTTGGTCCTGGCCGGCTACATTCAGCCCCTCGCACAACCCGCGTGATATGCACTTCATGAATGTCGGTCTACCGCACAATTTTGTAATCACTCACATAAAACGTCGTTATCTACCGTTAAGTTATCACCATTATATCGAGTTCATAATGAGGTTTTGGTTGGTTCCCCGCATTTTCGTTATATCTGGCCTTAAGAAGTCACACCCTCGTGATTCCAAACTATGCTCAAAAGCACCGTAAGGCTGCCAATCGGAAAGGAATTGTACCGCCGTTTTTCATTTCCATATTACCACAACCAAAGAGTTCACTTCCTGGTCATGACTGTTCGTTCCACGTTTGAATTGTCGGAATTCAAACATATGTGCCGACACAAACCGCTGACTCAGTGATTGATGTTTCTCACTGACACTCTGAATCCCTCTGCTATTCCGATCACGAAGGTTTTCTAGTTCAGAAAGAATTGGTTCAGCACAAGTTCACTACTCGTTTCGTTGCTTGTACTACGATAAAATTGGTCATCGAATAAACAACCGGACATACTGAACTGTTTCTGGTTGCCATCATACAGTTGTGTATGACTAGCCATTTTAAGATGAGATACCGCTGCGACCGATTCTGTCTGACAAAATCCGGCCTAATATGAATTGCGCACCGTGTGCCTGAACTGGACACGTCGCATCAGCTATTCAGAACTGGATGCACTTGAAACAAACTGATGTTAGTGTTTTTTAGCTCATATGTGTATGTTTTACTGTCCGCTCCGGCTAAAACAATTAAGTCGTCCTTAAAACTTGGGCTAAAGTAACCGTTCGCAGAAGACCGTTTGAATGTCAGTGAAAAACTTGTCGTTAGAGTAGATAGGAAAGGATTGTGGTCAAACAAGATGTCGACAGGATACAAATATATACTGTGTAACTAGCAGAAGTGAAAAAAAGTGGAAACGCAGATGAAAAATCGGGCATCTACGTCTTGGCACCCTCCGTAACAACCCCTGTCTACGAGTGGTTTCGGGTGACTCGTGAAAAAAATGATATGATGTGATATGATATCAGTCGATCATCACCAAATGTTCGAGGTTATTTAGAATGCAAGCCATACGCAGCCAACACCGAAAAGTTATGTCGAAATGGGTAGATTTGTCCGTTAATTGCCTTCCTACGGATGAGTAATGACAGGTTTTTGTTTGTTTACCTTGAACTTTATTCAGCTTTCGTATTTACATAATTTTTTTCGGAGGCTAGCCAAAATAATATGCCAGTGCGTAAGCTGCGACCGGCTACGCTTCTGTAAAGGCGGACGCGAGGGGAAGCATCAGATGTTCAAACTGATGAGATCAAAGGTGTGGAAATATATGGAGAAGCTTCGATTTAGAATGCCATTTAGTACACCCAAGTGACACGACAGTTTGTGCAGGTGTGTTTAGAAATGCTTCCCGAGGTTCAGAATGTTCACAAAAATAAAACAGACAACTTTGGAGAGTTTGCATGATAAATAAACATTTTTCGTATGTGCTTTTGTGAGAGGAATTATTCCGGGTGAGGCCCTCCCCGCCAACAGGGAAGCTTCACATACAGCAGACACCTTTGTTCCGTCTCGCCAGTGTCCGGTTTTGGATGTTATCACTGCGTAGTGCATCGAATCGGGTGTAGTTGTCACGATCGAACTCGGCCTCCCTTATCAATCAGAATAGAATGCCGTACGATCTCGAAAATGTATTAACTGTATTCATTAAAGCTTATCATTCTACATAGTTTTTTCATCAAAAAATAAATGCTTTCGTGCAAGTTAGCCGAGATCTAAATTAATTTGTCGTCCTGTCCGATCGAAAGGTCTGTAAGAAAGACGTGTACATGTGCAACGCATGCTAAAGCTTACCTTACACGAATGCCAGCTTTTTCAAACATCAGCCTAGAAGCATCATAGGCCGCGGATTTTTTGTTTTCATCTGAAAAGTACACAACTTCCTTAATGCCTGCCTGTATCAGCACCTTTGCACACTCGTTGCAGGGGAAGAGGGAGGAATAGAGAGTACAGCCAGACGAGCTGGCATGATTCTTGTTCAGAACGGCATTCAATTCCGCGTGACAAACTGGAGGTTCCCTGAAGTTGAATACAAACTAACAAAAAGAAATGTTTACCGAAAAGATACTTGTTCTTGAGTGCATCGTCCGACCCCTTGCCCCAAGGCATCTCATCATCTGATAATCCGTTTGGCATACCATTATAGCCGATGCCAACTATTTTGTTTTCCTGATTGATTATACATGCGCCGACCTGGTAACATGACAGTGTTCTAAGCTTAACGTTTCCAACTTGTACACAACATAATTCAGTAACAAAATAAAATGTTATAACTGACATATCGTACAAAAAGGCACTAAAAGGTCACATGATGAGTGAAATTATTCACTTGACGAATGGAACCTGGACAAGTCTTGTTTTCTACCGTTCCGCGTAGATTTTTGTTGAGACCTGTTCAACAGAGCTACTTGCAAACAACTATTAGGCCACGTTTTTACACTATAACATGTGGAACATCAAATTGATCAAAAGCTTATGAGCAATTTAAGCTGAGCATTTTCACTTTGGGAATATGACATCAAAAATTAAAGTGCGGTCCGGAAGGATCGTTGCTAAACAGAGCCTCTTATGGCGATCCAAGTCATCAAGCAAACAGGATTTATGCAACTAAGTCAATTGTGGGTGATGTTCAATCTATATGAAAAATTCGAAGTCCCCTACTATTCATCAGTAATCAAAATATCGGTCAAAAAGTTAGTGATTTCTGTTATTTCAACTTGAAGAGAACTCCCAGTCGTGGGGCCATCGACTGGAGCTAACAGGACAGTTACTATCTTCTCTCGAGGTGATCGGGTAATCACAGCATTACTCACGAGCAAATGTGGTTGAGCGCTCATATATGATGATTCAGTCGTGCCTAATGTAAGATAAATGACGCCTCATGAAAGCGTGGCCGAAATTCTGGTTCCGGCTGTGGCAAGGATATGCACTATTGACGAGCTCTAACAAGATTGAAACTCGAGTCTAGTGCTTCCTTTCGGAAGGGGCCGACTGGAAAGTCTATGGGAACACGGCAGCTGCGATCAATTGTGGGTAACATTCAGTGTATATGAAAAACCCAAATCCTCTACAACTCATCAGTAACTAAATAAAAGTAAATTGTTCTAAATAACGGTCGCGTTCGTCTCCAGAGTTGGATACTTCGTGGTCTACTCAGCACCTGGCTAGGGAAATTGGAAGAAATGGCTGGTAAACAGGCTTAATGGTGTACATGTTGTTAAATGTACGTTGAGTAATTAAGGGAGCGGGTTAATAAAGACCACAGAAACGTCGTCAGTTGTTTGCTTGTCAGGTGCATGCATGCTGACGATGAATAACTTCAGAACAACTCGTAAATAGTCGGTAATCTGTACTACTGGTAACGTTTCACTCCTGAAACAGTATCCTCGTCAGACTTGACTGAAATAATGAACATTCAGTCGGTCTCAAGCATGATGCGACTAAAGTTAGATATTTAAGTTTAGATGCGGAGATTTTCTAATTACATCCCTTCCTTCCCTCTTGTTTGTACCTCAATTTGGAACAGTTTACTCCGAAAATCAGATAAATATCTCACTTGGGTTGCTGGATCTTTACTTCGTCTCGCAGACAGGAGAGCAATTGACATAAAATACTCATCCCACGAAATATAATCCTTGCGCTTACCCTCCTGCTTTGAACATACACCATTCATAGCAACAGGTAAGTACTGAAAGAGAACAGGTTGAGAAATAAGTAACCACTAGGAACTGAGTCACATATATCAACAGTACCAAGCAACAATACGATCAGCCTAGATGACTGACGGATGTAAGGTTGACGCCTTTGATACGCTATGAAATGAGGATAAAGTCTATTCAAAAAACGGAAAGTGAGCATTTGCCATTTTCAGATCAACAAACGTGTATCCTGTCCCATTGAGTGACCGCAAATAAACTGATGCAGTGTGTATCTCTAAGCAAGTTCCTTATGATACAGATCCAGGAAATCATGGCAATTTTAGTTTTAAACTGCAGCGCACGAAGCTCGGAGACCACAGCTATGGCAAATAATTCGTTGGACAGGAATGGATGCGTCTAAAATGGCGCAGCGAAGTTCACGGATAAACCCATGGTTGTCGAATTGAACATAGAGCATCATGATAGACAGTAATACATCAGCGGCTCTGGCTGAGGCTTAAGTACCATACAATCATGGAAAAGAAAAACCCTGTACAGGAAGAAAAAACAGAGGGGAAGTAATGACCTGGTTACTAAGGTTAGGTACGTCTATAATCGAACATTCAACATCAAGGTGCGTACACCTTGAAAACAAACAACCGAGCTGCCAGTGGAAGTAGAGCATCGTCAGCAAGAGAGCTTCTTCACGACTTTCAATGCACCACCTTAATAACAGCAGTTATTTCACAAACAACTCGAAGGAGGATAAACAAGGTGCCACTACAGCCACTGAAGGAATCTGCCTTGTGCTCCATAACAGGAAACCCTATTTACTAACAGCATGGTTCACGTGGTCAAGTGCTTTGGAAAAGTGCAAGTATACGTAATCAATGCCACTGTCTTGGTCAACTGCTTCAGTCCACTGGCCAGTGGTTATCAGCAGATTTGTGGTACGCAAACGGTCCTTCAGAAAACCATGCTGTACACTGGAGAAGTCTCAAGAGGTCAATTATAGAGGAAATTGTATACGAGCGTCTGCGAATTTTTAAAAATACCGGATAACGAGACGATTCGTCGGTAATCACTGGAAAGACCGGCTACTACCATTAAATACGGGTGTGATGTTTGCGAGTGTTCAGGTGCCAGGCATTGTTCTATGGGCGATAGATTTCATAAACTGTAGGCTAAGTGGGTCAACAAGTTGTTCAGCTGGTTCAACAAAGACCCTAGTTGGTACACTGTCAAGGCCAAGAGAGCTGTTCTTAAAACATCTGCATTTGATCAACACTATCGCTGAGGAAGTATTAACAGTGTTTTTAGTATCAATTTCAGTGTTAAGACGAACCTGGCGAACTGAAGGCGGATGCGCAAAAAAATGTTGCTGTAGAACTTAGCGAGGATATCAGCGGCTTCGGTATCAGAGTTAGTAGAGCCTGACAGATCCAAGGGATGAGGATCCCAAGCTTTCACCTTGAAATTAGACGACACAAACCGGAAAACGCAATTTGGACCAGCAACAAAGTGCTGGGCAAGACATTGTTGGGAGTGAAGTACGTCTCCGTAAATTAGCGCGGTAAACCGATTTCTTAAGGTAGTGTATATTATCTGGTCGCCTCCAGATCCAGATAATCAACAGCACGTCGAAGCATGCTGCTTCAAAATAGGTTTAAGCATGCGACAGCGTAGTTCACCTGGAGACTTATTCCGTTTCATAGTGTAGATTCACCAATGCCCGTGGAAAGAAGTGTAATTAGCTTCTATCAAATATCGTCAACAGGGTGTAGGAGGCGAAATCCTCCCAAAGCTGCGTTGTCAAATAGCGACGTAGTTCCCACGCATCTATGTTGCGTGATCTAGTTCTAGTGATGCCGCGATTTCGATGGTATCAGCCATCAGCTCCTCGTTATGGCCAGTGGTCGACCGGGTGGAACCAGAGATGTACTTCGTGAGACCCAATGCCCCGATTGTGCGGAACAACTACATAGGCAGAATCATCGGAGCGTGCGTATGCGAAAACTGTAAAGTTAATTTCTGGTAAGTTGAGGTCACCCGTTATGGGAATATGGGAAAATCCTGGGGTGCATAAAAATTTTAACCCAGATAAGAGTTCATCCTTTAGGTGAATTGTAAACTAAGCTGCTCCCGAGAACGTGGCGAGTACTGAATTGTTACAAAGTAAGACTTCGAGAGAAGTGATGATATAGAGAACCGATCCCCTTACCCATTTGCAATCCTATCAGCGCGGAGAAGAGTCACATCCTCTATAGAAAGCTCAGAATCCAGACAAGAAGTGCTGAATCATGTTTCCATCATAGTGACAATCCGAGTTCTTACAGAAGAATGAAGCTCAGCTAATTTATTGTCTAAACTAAGCACATTAATGTACATGGACACAACAGCGGGCATTGACCTGGGGTTGTGAGTGGAGTAGTTCGTCCACAATGCAACCACGGTGGCCGTTGCCCACTTCACCGGAGCAAGCTGTGGTAAGCTTTTGACGTCTTTACATCTTCCATGGGCACCGCAAAGCGACTAGCGCGCGTGCTGTGACCAGCCCTTAATAAATCCCGCTCCCCTTTGGGACGTTCGGGGAGGTGACGTCGACGGCGGAACTACTCCAGTATACGCGACTCCATCTCTTGCAGGGTGACAAAAATTTTAAGAAAGCACAGACAAGTTTCGCACTGTTTGAACTTGGGGTGCAAGACGTGATGAGTGTGGTGCAACTGGACGTCAGGTAGCTTACGTGCAATCGATAAGAATCCTCACTAGCTCCTGTCATGTTTTGGAACTTCGCTGAGAGAATCGCGGACACCTCTAATGGTGACACCGCGAGGTCGATCAGTGATCTCAAAGTCTTGTGTCGGTCAGCCGAGGGTATATCAGCGTACATCCGGGTGCCAGAGTAGTCCAGTAGTTTGTGTGCTGCCATAAGATTTTTCGTTGCACAAGGTTTCGAAAGCACGACCACTGCTAGCCGTGGTTTACCGATGTGCGCCGAACCCAGTTTCCCTGATAACCTTGTAACAGAGATCGGGATACATAGTTCAATGTTCAATCTAGTGCAAAGGTCTTTCTAGTGCTGTCAACCATGTTCACCGCGAAGCTTCCATTAACTGGTGATGTACCCCGGGAGTTCATAAATCACAGAATCCTTACGAAAAGCAGAACTGGCCATCTTAGAAGCAGCAACGTTGACGCCCGTAGAATTTTGATGGCGTTACATCCTCCCCAACAGAGCCCTCCCGGACAGCGTGAATGAGTTCCGAACGACGGGCCTCAGAAATATGTCGTTTATCTGTGCATGGAGTGTTCCGGATATCAGCAGTGATAAGGTTGGGTATTTTAGAAGCAGCCGTTGAGTTAGCTCCGGAAGCTACTGACAACAGGCGGTGGGTCGCTGAACTTTGCATCGGCCGCCGGGTTTAAGGTGCTGGCCACAGAACTAGCAACCTGCTGAGCAGTTCCACAGCAGAGGTAGACAAGATGGATTCAGTCTAACTCTGTTGTCATCAACTCCTTATACACATCACCAGGCACGTCCATGCACGAGATGTAAATCATGTAATGCAAAAAAAAACCCTAATAGCACACCGAAACGCTTAATCGTTTCCAGGATTATGGCGATTTCAGCTAACAATATAGAGATTCGAAGCAGGGAGACCAAGGCATTAGGATCTAGTCGGTTATTCTTGTTCGGTGTCAGGTGGGCGTCTGAAATAGTGTAACACCGCTCTGACAGATTACAGTAAATACCAAGAACAGAATGTGAACACTAGTCTCTTTTACGTGAATAAGAATCTAGCAATGCTTTAAAACGAATTGTAGAGGTGCAACTGACGACATCAGAAGTAAGGCTGTCCCACTGGCAAATAACCATATAAGAAAAAAACTGTTGCCTAAAGAAGGTCCGAGAACGGGGCTTGTAAGGCTCCCTAGCATGTCCTCGTCGGTCGTCATCACTCGCTACGATGAAGAAATGTCCCACTAGATCAGCCCTTAACAAAAGTGTGTGAGAATCAAGTCAGCGCGGACTCGTCAAAATTCAAGCGGATACACACCGAGAATTTCCAGTCGTGCCTCGTATTCCATATTTCTTAAGCCTATGCCAAGTTTGGTAACCCTGTGCTGGACACGCTCAACAGCGAGTATATCTTCCTTCAGGCAGCAACACACGACCTGATTGGCATACTCGAGTAGCAGTCTTAACATAAACCTCATAAAACGTCTGAAACTCCTTCTTGTCTATGCAGGGTAAAGTACCCGTCATCATCCTAAGAGTGGCAAACCATTTTTTTACTGCCATCTCGTGATGATACACGGAGAATAAGTTAGAATATATCCGGATGCCCATGTTTCTTCATAGCGAATTTTGTAATGTCTACTGTGCTGAACGCACCATGAATCACGAAGGCACTACCAGAGTCTCCACCGAGCGACTGCGTGCAAACTTACTGTGATTTAGTGGGAGCCTCCAATCGTTCGACCAGTATCTAATCGCATCAACACTCATCTGTAAAGCACTAGGGTCATGGGCATTCTAGATTTTCAGTTCATCGGCGTATAGAAGATCCTTGGTGGCTATTTCGTCCGTAGATCGCTGATGTAGATAAGAAACAAAAGACTTGGCATAGACCTTTCGAAAACCTCACAGAAATCGAGGAGTGAGTCGACAGGACTGATACGGCAATACCTCCAAATGTTATGTTATCCAGAAAAGGACCTGCATTTGCATGCCATTAACTTTTAGTTTTTGTCTGAGGCACGCAGGTGGGACACGATCAAAAGCCTTGGCAAAATAAAAAAAGATAGCATCGAAGATAAGGCCATTGTCTTTCGTCCCCGCCAGACTATCTGAAAATAAGTATATTTGTCACCTATTACCAGTTAGGAAAAAGTGAGGCGAAAAAGATCACTTGATAAGAAGTGTCTGAGAATGGCGCGTTCTATTAAAAGCTCCACTATCTTACACGAGATTTTAATAAGGCTGACTGGCTGATAGCTAACGGCGGAGTGCCAAACACTCGCCGTAAAGATGCGCGTAATCATGGCCGCTTTGCATGCACCAGGGAGAATGCTAATCCGAAGTGCCTGTTCGAAAACCTCGTGAAGTGGTTCTGCCAGAGTGGCAGCTGCCTCTTTTAAGATCGCGGTGTGAATCTTGTCTGGACCTATCGCACATGTATTAACCTCAAATAAAGGGTTTCTATTATCTAGTACAGAAAAATCAGTGGCCAAGGACGGTTCCCGAAGACCCCGCACCGGTGGGGTATAGTGCCAGTTTAACCAGGACAGGCTGAAGACCACCGAACAGTACTCCTAATATAAGTGAAATCAGTTTGAATTTGTCGCCTCTCCGTTTCAATTGTGTTTTCGACACTGTAGCATCGAGTCCAAACCTAACATCGTACAAAGTAACAGTTTCCTTTATTCAACTACTTTATATCTAAGCAGAGTTCATTGGTGTTTATTCCGTTAACTATATTTTATTACCCTTTATTGTTCATACGTTTAGCTGTGTACTACTGCTGATCTTAATAAGTTGAGTTTACCCAACGTTTACTCACAACGAGACTGAACCTTGACGCGGAGTTTGCACATCTTGATGAACTATTGGGCTAAACTGAACTTATGTCCAGCCTTTTCGGCTGGATTCTTGCAAGAAAAGTCGCAATCAAAAAATACTCCACAGTTAGATAATCCCAATCTATGAAGTATACAAAGGTAGTAGAAGAAAGAAGCAGGCAAAGGGTGCGAGACTTACGGCCCTAAAAAAAGACAAGCGGGTTTGCCTGAAAGGCCCTGCACAAGATCGGCCGCAACCGCGCCACCATTACCCTCATACGTATGTAGAGGCCGTTAGCAAGCAGGTTACTCCGACAGGCATTGCAGGGGCTCACCCACACCATCGATATTCTCGAACTTAAGTAGAATCCCCGCTTGGCGCAAGCAAACTTTGACAAGCGACCTACCGGGAACCTTTCAAGATCAAGGGCGATAGGAAGTGGTTAAAAATGTCACACACCGTCTGCTTTTCCCACTGAATAAACTCATATTGGAAACCTCTGTCACTTCTTCCAACCACTTCTATTTCTATTCTGAAATCGTCTTATAATAAGATGGCCCTAAGCTGCATTCACACCAACAGCCTCAGTTTGACAAACAAGCTACCAGAACTTCGGAAGATTGCATTTGATAGACATCCTCACGCTATTACACTTACCGGAACAGGACTGATACCTAAAATCGATGACAGCGAGATCGCCATACTTGGATATTCTACTTTCCGCACTGACTCTCAAAGAGAGTGCATGAAGCGCATAGCTGTTTACCTTCATCTAAACTTACTTTCACCTTTCCTGCGCAATGTTAACATACCCTCTGGCTGCATGTCACACTCTGTGGTCCACATCTGCTGTTACTAGGACGTGTGTAGCGACTATAATAAATGATATTTTTGATAGTCGCATTCACTTGTACATTTTTATGATTTTGGCTTTTTGCCTACTTTTGTTTTAGTCAAG
>JTDE01014714.1:0-35574 GCA_014338405.1 Paragonimus skrjabini miyazakii | reverse complement strand
GGTGGAGAGGACCTTATGTGGTAGTGGATCGCCGTGGTCCAGTGTATCTGATCAAGAATGATAGCAATCAACATCGAGTGCACGGAAGCCAGCTTCGCGAATGGTACGACCTTCCGAGCAGAATAGAGTGTACGCCAGGAGCAGCGACGTCCCCGAAGCCAATACGCAGATCATCAAGAGAGCGAAAGAAACCTGAACGGCTTTTGCTGCAGCTGGAACAATTTTTGCGGGGGGAGGAGTGCAGTGGAGTTGAGCGATCATCACATACTACTCATACTGCCGCTATTCAGTAGTAAGATCGGAGCAAATATTTTGACATAGTAAAAGCCGCAGGAAAAGTGCAGGAAGGAAAATCAGAGTGCAGTATCACCTATAGGAGTCACTGCTACTTAATGAAACTGAGCATTGACGTCTGCGGCAGCTGAGACGGTCTGAGGCTGAATACCGCGTGCGAATGAGTGGTTTTGTTTCAGGTTTTGTTTCAATGCTTAACCCCTGTATTGCTTGGTCGAATAAATAACCCTTGCGCCATCCGCGTTCTTGGATCACAACACGGGTACCCCCTGCGATTTATTAAAACGTACAGCAAAGCCGTCGTTCCAACTGTAGAAGTGACGACAGTACCGAAAAGGACAGTGTACTTAGAACTTACGTTTCTAGGGGACAGCTGGTCAACAATGACGAGGAAGCGTCTAACAGCGGCTGTATCCAGGACTTATAACGCTGCAAAGTTGTATGTAACACAACGAACGAGAACTCTACCAGTCGCCCCAGTTACGAACAAAAAGTGTACGTCTGTCACATCTCAGTGTTTATATAAGTACTAGTGTAGCTGCAGTATGAGCTACATAGGGAGGACAAACCGACAAATAGCTGTTCGTATCAAGGAGCATGTACCCAAATGGCTGGAGACGCAGTTAGAGACGCCAGGAGCCTGTATAGATGCCGATGGACGGCACCCTGCATCTTCCGTTGCAAGGCACATAATACAGACAGGATACATAGTCAAAGCTTCTGACGCGTTCTCGGTGATCTTTCGAAGCAACCGTTAAACGTCATAATCCCCCCTATGTGTTCAAAAACAATTCGTGTTGACACTGCGGCTACCCTGGTAGTCAGCATTCCCACAATTTTGATTTTTCATTTTTGATGTCTGTTCGTTTAATCCCTTAAGCCATGACTTCCGCTCTGTGGAATTTGACACGTTTAAAATTGGTTACATGTCCATGTGTGATCAGAATGTACGAAATGTTACTCCGGAGAACATCACATGAATTGCATCTTCTCATTGTTTTATTCAAGTTCATCAAGGGAACAAACTGTTTCAAATTCATCATTATGTCTGTCTTTTCAACTGGATGCTTTTTACGTGCCTAAGCAGGTTCGCACTCAGGTTTTACTGACCACTCACTTTCATCAGGTGGTTGATAATCTGTGGAATGAAGCTAACCACAGTACTAGTAATGTGATGGATGAACAAATTGGAGGCGCGATTATTCCAACACTCAGTTAAAGCCCGCAGCGGATAGATTTCGGATCTGACAAGTGATCATTCAGCAAAACCGGGCTAACGGGCAAGAAATGTCAACCAAAATTCCGCGACAGAAGCCGCCATCCAAGCGTACAGAACCAGTCAGAAGTGCGCATGACGTTTAACTTGAAACTTGACTGCGTTGTGGACTGGAATTCCGGTTTATGAACACGAGAACGTGTGACATGAAAATATGCGAATTGAATGTTGAAGATTTTACTTTGTTAAATAACTTTTTACTAAAATATGACACACGAGGTAGTGTTGTAAACATTCACTCTCAGCCTCCACAGAATTCTGCTGATCGAACATTTTACTCTCTTGAATACATATATATATATATATATATATATATATATATATATATATATATATATACGTTTAGCAAAGTAGATTACAACGGAACTGATAGACTGGGGACAGACAGCAAATTGCCAGTAACTTGCTCAACTCGAAACATATTTCAAACTATTTGAATCGAGATGGTGAATCGAGTCCATATCAAATCCCATTATAGTGAAACGTAACATCATGCACAGAACAAAATCATTATGCATGTTTATGGTTACAATAACCAGGTGCACAATCATTGGAATGCTACTCTAAATAATAAAAACTACACTGAGGTATCAACTGTAAAATTTAACTTACTTGTGGATATTGCTCAATTAGACGGACAACGAAAACTAAGTTGAATGTATGCTGCCTAAAGTTACACGATTAGTATACCGATTGAAACCGTGTTATCACGAATTAGCATGGACTCCACATCCAGAAGTGCTGCACTTCCACGTCAGTTACTCTTGACATTTGAGCTGTTCTACTAACTCAAATGAGATTGAGAAACACGTCAATCACATGTTACAAATAAGTAATTGTCCTCACATTTTAGTATCTACTGTTCATGAAATAGAATGCAATGTCAAGTCTAACGGGGAACTTATTTGTGACAAGTGACAGCACTCATTAAATTATGAATGTGCTTCGGTCAAAGTTTGGATCAAAATCTTGTCATGTACGCAACCACAGTTCACTCTGTTATACTTGCGCAGCCTGTTACAACGAAAGTTGACTTTAAACAGTAGAGCATCAAGGGAAAAATAGTGTGGATCTAGTCAGTCCATGGCACTAACGCCGGTAATCTCAGCATTTTCGGAACATAGGAAGTCGGACAGCCCTACTTTCTTGAACTCATCATAACTCAACAACATACTAAACGAAGTCATTGGTAAACCTAATGGTTGATTCCATGCTGTAAGTTGCAGCCGAGCATGTCAGGTTTCTACTAGGTTTCTGACGACCGTTAGGATTTCGTTGCCTTAAGCTAGCCGTAACTAATTCAGTGACTTGTCTGCGATCGATGTGCACACGTTATCATTTCGGACTGGTTGCTCTCGAAGCGTAGGGACAAACCAGGTTGGATTGAATAAACTACGTATAGAACCAAGTTGGTGCCTGGTCGACCATTACTGTTTCCAGTCCGGCGACGTGAACCATAATGTCGTGTTTATTCAGTTAGCATCTACCAGCTGGTGACATATATTTGGAGATTGGTCAGCTCAACCGGATTACAGTCTAAACCACCTAATTCGGCGCTGACCTAATTTCCTTATCTTGAATTTCGGTCTCCCGCGAATGACTAACGCCCCACCTAGTAGTGTATAAATTTCACGGGTCATTTACTAACAGTCACTCAGGGGTGCTTGTATTTCCGGGACTTTACCATGTGAATTGTTTCATCCAGTTACATGTGCACTGATAGAGTCGGCCGTGTGTGTGTATGTTCGTCTACACCTGCGTGCGCTAACACGCAGTCCGAATTTACAATCGGTTGATAAATTATTCATAAAACTGCTGCTAGGTGCTTTTGATTTAACAGTGCCGTCGTGTATGACACACATTTAGCCGCTACGGTGAGTAGGTCCAATATAGAATTTTATTTAGTGAGAGATTTATTGGTGATATTTACGTCAAGTAAATGCTGTGTTTCAATCTCTGACTGGAACTGTTTACAATGCTCTCCAACTGTATTACAATTTTTGTTTGGTTTAGTTGTTCTCTTCTGACTGTTGTGGACAATAAAAATAAAAATCGATCTATCCTACCGCTCTTTGAACGAATGCTAATATGTGTTATTAATTTTTAGTGTAGCGAATTAATAAACAAACCACGCTGATAAACATGATCACTTTAGTTACGGTGTTGAAAACAAATCGTGGATTAAATTCGCTGACACGTGATGCGGGCATAAAAGGTTAATATTTGTTATTTTTATTTGTATCGCAAACAAAAGACAATACAGTTCAGTTCATGTTTACTTGACCTAGTTTAAAAAGACGTAATGCACAAAACCGAAGTTCCATTCCGGTCCGTGGCAAGAATATACACCATCGACGAGCTCTAATTAGAATGAAACTCGAGTCTAGTGCTTCTTTTCGAAACGGACTGGCTGGATAGTCTATCTGAATACAAACGCTGCGATCAGGTGTGAGTGATGCATAGCTTGAAAACTGGAAACGATGATGTGATCATTTTTGTCCTTAAAACACGTCATCGATCGATAACCAACGGTAGAGGGGCACGTAGTTTGATTTAAACCCTAAAATGATTTTCGACTGGTTCTCGATGACCCATGAATAGTAATGCAATTTCAAGTGGAGGCCTCGTTCTTGTTTGAGGTGAGGCTGTGGTCTGAAGTCACAATAATAACATTTAGTTAGTGTTGAGCTACAGTTGTGATGACAGAGCAACCTCCATAGATTACCATTTATTTCAATAATCTGATACATCCACATTGGTAAAGCCTAAGTTAGTGCAATATATGTTAATAGAACAATATATTCGCTGGTTCATAAGTTTTACAAAAGGGAGGAACGTCTTCACTTATAAGCCCCTGTCTCGAGGATGGTTAGAACAACACTGTGTACAGAAGATGCTATTAGCAGGAAATAGAAGAAAACTTCACCGAAGCTGCTGGAGTGCAATCATTTTAGCTACTAACACTGAAATATGCAGAAACAACATTTCGTCAGACACGGTTGTGTAACTGAGCGAGAATATTGATTAGAAAACTTGCAGTGAATGTTGCTTCACGCTTATGTGCAGAGTGGTTAAAATGTTAATATCCTCAACCGATTCAATCATGCTGCTGGAAATGAACCGTGCGTGTCCCAAAGCGAACAGACTCCAACTGTAAAGCAATGTTTTCTACAAACTAACCTGTTCATTTCATAAGCCAGTTCCAGCTATTGATATCTCATGCATCTATCCTTGTGAATGACCTGAGATGTGGAGTACTTCGTTAGCAAGAACTAGATCTCTACTGAGATGTCTGTAATTCACCGAGAATTGACATAACTCCGCCAGTTTTTTCGGACAGTGGATTTTCCTAAAACGGATAATTCATCTAGTGACCCATATCTCAACGTATCTAGTTAATGCCAAATTTGTTTATTATGAGGAGACGGACCTGTGTGTTAGATTAGAAGTATGGGCGGATTATCGGAACTGAAACAGTCAGAACAACTTCAAGGTAAAAGGATCCACAAAATCTGAAACAACCAACTACAGTCTGTTGTAACTGTGCCATCAGTGGTTGAATTCGACCGCAGATTTCACGTATGTATTAAGGACACAAAACCGGGTATTCGGACAATTGGGTCGTCGAAACCATTGCGGTAGGATGGAGATACCGTTCACCTATCAATGATGATGCTAGTCATATGTTATCTATTGCATGTTTTAGTACGATTGTTGCATGCTTGACAGACAGTAGCTGGGTTACCATATCGCATACCATTCTTCGATTGTCCCTTTCAAAGTTGTGCATCTGAAACTGATACAATCTTTTTGTCTTTTCTGTCTAAATTGTCCAACGAAGATTCAAATGTAAATGAATTCTCTCAGTCTTCCTTAATCTACAGAATTCTAGTAGATTCAGTATTGGCTGCGCAGTTTGTAGACGAACTCAAACTGTCTATCATTAAGGTTCTTAGGTCTTGCTCGCATGCTGATACAAGAGTAGCTTACTATCGCCAAAATAGTAAGTCATTGCATTTTTTGTTAGCAAATGTGTATTATTTTTTATTTGGTGATACTGAACGCTTTACTTTCTTTGGGTTGCTGATCTAGATAGTTTATACTGCTCTGCAAGATTCACACATTTCCTCGGTATTCTGCAACTCTCTCAAGTTCTGCATCATCCACGTAAAGCAATCATTATGGTCTGATAAAACTGGTTAGTTCAAGAACGAAAAAGAGCGAACAGTAGAGGTCTTAAGATGAGAACTTGCTGTAAGTTGCTGATCTAGAATGTGTCGTCTGAACGACGAGATCAGAGTCTGCCGAAGTAGGTATATTGTGCACAATACTGTTCATACATCTGAATTCATCAATTTTCGAGATCTCAGGCGATGTATACAGGCTTATATTGTGGCAGGCTTGTTGCAACACCACTAGGTTTTCAGGTCGACTAAGATATGAACAGTAACTGCGCAGTGGACGTAACAGAAAAATTTACTTAAGTTTAAAGCTATTTCTGATCCTTTAAAGTCGCTCTACAAAGACATGAGTATGACCTAAGCGCTTAAAAATTTTGAAAATCCGTTTGTCCTGCTCTTCTCAATCTGGTGTTATTGAAGAACTGCTCTCAGACAGATTGAAACCAATTACTGACCGATACGAAACTACGTGGAAGTTTGGTGGTACCATCTTAGATATGCTGGTGTCTCTTACTATGGTGTGTATTTCACGGTATCAATCACGCGAATCGGCTGAGTTTTCTGTGCTTCTTTTCGTTCGCTTTGACTGCATGACTCACTTCTAGTTGCATGAATGTCTTAGGTTTTGAACTACTTGACTGCAACCGTCTGCCAGATCAACCATAGTTAACAGAGGATGAGGTATTATTTGGACGAATAGGAACGTCTTAGAGTCAGCAAGCTTACTGCAAGGTATCGCAATATCTAGGTGACCGTTTCCCGTTTTATCAAAACAGGTGAGGTCAACCAGTGGATATTCACTTGCTTAGAATGGTCCTTTAACTGTTTTCTGACAAGGAGTTGTGTCCTTAGAGTCAGCAAGACAAGATCGAGTCTGCAGTGCATCTTCGATAGGAGGGTAGGTGAGGTGCCTACTGAATAACAAGTTCTCTTCTGGGGTCAGAACAGCTTTACAGCTTGGGTACGTATAGTACAGACTTTCGGCTAGGTTCTATTTTAAATTGTTTGTGACAAATGATGGAACCAGTCCACAGGCTGAGTGGGAATAAGCCTTGCATAAACGATAGGTTAGGACTCCGTCGTTCTGTAAATCTCTCTGGCACAGACTGCACACTTTAAAGACATATGTGATCAAACGAACACCATATTGTACAACTCAGTTCATCGCAGGTGCACGAAAGACAAGTAGCAGTCAGGCACAGACACAAGACCACCCAGACATTCCACAACCATTCACACGGATGCCAGCAACAGTAAGAAAGAAGAGTACGATATACATTTCTAGAGGTAACAGAAAGTGAAAGTAGTTCACCTTGTGGAGTTTGCATGAATGACTGAATCCAAAGCCTACAGTATGTGAATGCAAGGTGCGCCGGAAGTTGAATGTGTTTGGGACCGGATACGAGGTGGTTTAATTTCGACGAACGAGTGCTGATGAACTTACAAAGGTAGGAAATCTACGAGCGTCGCGCAAGTTTGTTAAGTTGATCTCATTTGAGACAATGACACGGATACAGCTAAAGCTTGTTGGTGGTGGCAATAAATTCGAATTTCGAGCGTTAGGTTAATAATTTTGTTTCCGTTTTTGAAGGCGTCGTACGTACCGAAACTAACAAATACTGGACTAGGAACCAGGTTGTAGACGATCTTCGGAGTGGAATCGGGGAGAAGTTTTATGACGGCTAGACCAACAGGTCGACTGACAGACATGTTGATCAATCAGGTGTGACTGACCACTCGACCAGTGGCTGATCCGGGTGTAGAAGCGTTCTCCAGATTGCCACCGAAGTGGGGTTTATTGAATAAGCCATGCGATGACTGTCCGTTGGGATGCCGGCCAGCTAGTGAATCGATAGAACGTCTGTGTAGTGAAAATCGTTCAATTTTAGGTTGGAGTAAGACCTCCGATCTCCCTGAGCTGGAAACGTCATCTGGGTAAACCGATCGGTCAGAAAGCTCTTTATATCCGACCAGCGAGGTAAAGACACTGTTAGGTAAGGCTTAAATTTAACTTTCATGTAGTACTAAGAGTTATGTGTTCTAGTTAGTGTTGCACACTTCTATACGCCCGAGTATGTTGACAAAACCACTAGAAGGTACACAAACGTTTGGAACCGAGAAAGGTGAGGTATTTCTGTAAGATACTTCTAGAAAGCGCTTTGGAAAAATGTTGCTAACTGACTCCAAGTCTACCGTGTCCGCCCTGGAGGAGGTGGTATGGAGAAAACACACGTAATGCTATAGCACTGAAAAGTACGTCCGCTCAGTGTTGACGATGGTATCTATCTGCGTTCTGCATATTCAACTTCATGCCAGTATGCACCTGTAGAAGGATAGCATAAGAGCCACATAACAATGCCAGTAGTTACAGAGAAGCTGTGTTAGCACTAGAAAACCTGAAATGGTTCATCAAAAATCATGTAATGTTCAGCTTCTGCCTTTCAGACAAAGAACGTGATGTGTCCACTACAAGTGCCCACCAACACATTTAAGTAGATGTTTACTGATCTTGTAAAACATGAGGATTTTCAAACTACTTATTAAAATTTTATTCAGTATACTATTAAGTAGTGGTGACGCAGCTTACAGTGATGTAAAGTGTTGTCACCAATTTCAGCCTCAATAAACACCAACATTTTCGAACTTCATTCTCTGAGAGCTTTGGATCATTTGCTTCTTAAGTCACAGAAGGATTGTTCGTTAAGCATTCAGCTAGTTGGAATGACCGCATAGTCGACCCCACTTAAGCGTCATGGTTGTGCAGTTTTTGCAAGCCAGGTTGGCTCTGGAAATGCTACCCACTCAGTCCAGACTTCTTTCCTTAATCCAATTGGGATTCGGGACCAACTGAATTAACTGGAAGTTGAAGATACTTATGCTTTTATCTTACCTATCAGCTAGGTAGATTTTTCTCGTAGTGTACGCCTGGAACATTTCACGTAAAACTTGGAAGGAAATCATCCAATCTAAGAGATGATGTAACAGCCCATATTTGTGTGGGTCATTCGTTATCCAATAGTTCCCTGGCTTATATCCAGAAAAATCCATTTGGTATTTTGCAACGGTTGGTTTTGTAAACTTGCAGTGTGAATAGTTGTTGCTGTGTGTTTTATCCGGAGCACGGAACTGAAAAAGTGTTACTCGCAGTGAATGACTCAACGTCTCGTGTACAAAAGTAGCACACCATGTTATAAACAAGTAGATTGAGAATATCACAACATTACGAGAAAGTTGCAATATTCTACATTTCAACCACCTCGGGGGGTCTTCCTCAGGAATGTTGTAACCACTCCTGAAGAAGGCCACCGAGGTGGTTGAAACGTAAAGCATTGCAACTTACTCATAAAGTTGTGTTATTCTCAATCCACTCATCATTGACGTGTGGAACTGAGGAGACGAATTCATCAAAACAATCTAATCAGGACATCGGTGACAGCTGACGAAATCAGTCATCAACAAAGAACCGAGGGGCATGTCGGATCAACTAGGAGGAGACGTGAAAGTGAGCGTGGATGTCGCGCTAGCCCGAGGAACCAATCAGAGCGCAACGGCTATGAAATTGGCCCTGCTTGGCCACTTGGTCGCGAAGTGGCCTAAACAAACGTACAGTGGTTCAACGAGTAAATGGCCATATTTGGCCACTATTTCATGCTATGTATTTACAAACACTTCATTCATTTTTCGGACTGGAAGTCGGCAATACAGCGTGTTTTCCCGCAGTCGTGTTCTTCCTGACTCGGCGCAAGTAGACTGAGTGAAGCCGCATAGCAGGGATCCAGGTATTGCAGTCAGGCCGTAATAGAACGTTGGCAAAGGAAAAGGCGCGTTATGTCTTGAGCACGAGGCCCAAACTATTTGACTTCATTCGTGCTACATTTCCTACGGGTATCTACAGTAATACAGCACGAGAACAGTTATATCACAAATAAACACACGCTTCACAATATCTCATTGTTTTATTCTTAATCGTTGTGAAGGACATCTAATATAAACGCCTGTCATCTTACGGATGTCAGGTTAACCACTCTTGCTCCAAAGATTACGTGTTATGTTCATTGTTAGGTACAGTGTTCATTTGAGAAACTGACAATGTGATTACCAAAGTGTTTAACTTGTTGTCTATTGCTCGTTGTATTAAAAGATAACTTTGCCTACTTTTGGCACAGTTTAATACCCAAATTACAATCATGAAATCATATATATTTACCGTCATTTTTAGTTGTGCATTCAAGAAACGCGTAATAGAACATCCACACAAATTACTATATCCGTATGATCGGTAGATCACGTGAGCCGACACTTTCACTTGCTTAACCGGAGGAATCCATAAACTGGCGTTCGTACATACAATCACCGATACTACACTAAATAATACACATACTACATATAATACAGTCTGTAATCTTTCCGTGGTGAAACTAGAAGTTTACTGATCTGAACACAAACGGCTTGTAGACTGATAACATCTTTACCTTGAGTATGTGCTCACCAACTAGTCAGATGTCTGCGAGAAAATAGAAATACCAGTTTCACTTGGTCATATGAACACAAGGTCATGTAAGTTAGTTACGTCTGTGAAATTGGACTGTACACTAACTAAAATGTTAGTATTAAGGTTAATCATAAAACATTATCCGGGGTACTTACAGCTCAGCTCAAAGGGTTTGCTCAGTAAGGTTTGTCAGTTGAACTCAACCTAGCTCATAACTGTCAAGTATCTCTCAATGAATTTTCTGATGCGGTTGAAAACCATACCTCAGTAAATTGTCCTCGACCCTGGAATAAACCAAGATGTTCAAAAGGTAGCGTCAACTACTGAACAGATCTGATGTGATTGTGCTTGGGAGTGTATACTCACTAGCGTTCGAGCATCACAACTGTAGTAAGACTCATTCGATTCGAATACCGGAGCACATCCTTTTCATAATTTCAAAAGAAACCTAATCTCATTTCACATTGAGGTAACCACACCCACGAAGAACATGGTGGGTATTTCGCAACTCAGCAATTCTGAATGATCCACAAGCACAGAAGCAGTGATCGCTAGTGCTTTGCAAAGCCTGTATTTAAATGAGTACTACTGCTTATCCAGGGTTTCTACTGAGTTAGTCAAAAACGGTTTGCTTAGGTTTTTTCAATTCTCAGTGTTATAAGTCAGATACAAAGTAAGCAGCCTTCTGCTACATTAAACACTCATTCCGGATTTTATATCTCAGAACACGTTGAAAAGTGTGAAACCGAATTTACTGAACCCTTAGCTAATCCATTAAATCCTTAATTAATAATCTGTCTCTTACCGAAGACCTGGAGTAAATGGAAAATAACTCAATAACTCCAAGGGTGGTTGCAGAGATGACTCAGCTGAATATCACTGGACAGTTTGTTGTCTGACTCATTCATGATGAGGATCGCTGGACTTCGAACCTTCAGTACGGCACAACACAGGTATCGCATTGGGAAATGATGTGGATTTATCCTACCGATGAAGAAGGTCACTGACGAACTAATGCCCTCTAACGCACTCTCCCTTGGATGTCCCACAGGCTTTGGACGAGTCGAGTACTTGACCTAGCTAGGGAAGCTCAGCAAATTATAACCTTTCAGAACATTTACTTAAGTAGCTTAAGAACCATCGAACCGGATGTGGACGTTTTGTAGACTTTTAAGGCCAACTGTCAGAGTGGTTTCCAACGAGTTATCTCGTTTCAGGAGAGTCTGTCTAGTGTTCTGGATTAGTCGTTCTTTTCGTCGTTAATATGTCAAGTATTGTGCCAGTCTACGTCGTTGAAACCAAATATGGCGATTTGTGAAGGTTCCGTAAGATGTGGATATACTCCGGTACAACTCAACCCCAATCAGCCGGTTATCCACAAATAACTACGAATCTAAATACAACACCATGCGTATCCACCGTCTTCCACAGCGAGATTGGACCTTGACGCGGTGTGACAGCTTCCGTATCTTGATGACCTATTGGGTTACACTAGACGATGTGATGGTCAAACCCACAGAGTCACCCATACAAGGCAGGTCAACAGATAAAGGTTTGATAAACTACAATCTCCTGGTTATCATGGTTGGAGGTTGGAAGAGGACTGACATCTTGTTCCGAAAGAAGTACCAGTTCTGGTACACTGTCACCCATCCGTTGCCTTGCAGAATATGCTTTCAAGCTAACGGCTGTGGATGAGACTACATTCGTTCTTCTGTCCAGGTCTGGGGGTCCTAACGGTATCTCAGCCCACACACAACCATGAATACTTACAACACTATGAGTTCCGTAAATCTAGCTCACAGGCTCCGCCCGGATCTTATTAACACTTTATCGGTAAATCCCATCTCATACCACTCAGCCCCGGGCCTCCCTCGTTATTTGCTTAAACTTAAAATGCGAATTAATGTAGATGCTTTCAGTGTCCGCATGCTAAAACAAATAGGTCAATGGGCAGTTCTCACACGAACGTTAGATTCGTGGAATGCCGATGTCTGTTGTGTTTCAGAGACTAGAATCCAGAACTGTAGTCAGCGTACGGATATAACAGCATCCACATCGTCTACCCGTTACTGGTTATATACTTCAGATGATTCCACGGCTGCTGCTACCGGTCAGGTTGGAGTAGGTATAGTCCTCCGCGTGATGGCTGCAACGGCATTGGTAGACTGGATTCCTGTTTGCGGTAGGCTTGGTGCCGTCCGTTCGTCAGGTTCTTTTAAGTTCAACTCTAGTTGTAAAATCTTCAAAAACATTTTCATTGTACCTTTTTATGCTCTAACTTACTGTAGTGACGTTAGCCTTTTACTCGGATCTGACCGCTCTCCTTCGGTCGACACGTGGCTCTGATATAGTCGTTCTGGTCGGAGATATGAATGCTCAGGTCGGCCGCCTTGGTGTGGCCGAATCTCATCTAGGTGGTAAGTTTGGGATAGCGTCACATCGGTCAAATAATGGTGGGCGATTGTTGCAGCTGTGTGCTGAGCATAAGCTATTTTTAGCCAGCACTAATTTTAGGCATCGTGTATGTCATTACTATACTTGGCGCCCGCCCTCTCCGAATCAGGCCTGGTCTCAGATAGACCCCATAGCTGTTAGTTACAGGTGGCGTGGTTGCATTCAAGACTGTCGTTCTTATTGGAGCACGTACCTGGACTCAGATCATGCATTGGTACGTTTTCGTTTTGTTCTTACTTTTGCTGGGCAACGACCCCACAGACAGCAAACGGATGGCTGTTGAAAAGCTGGCTATGTCGTCGGTGAAGCACAAGTACCAAACTAACCTAGACAGCAGGTTCAACGGATCTCATCCCGAACCCAAATTTCACGAGCCACTCAAGAAGCAGACAATGCAACATGCGACACGATGGTTTGTAGGTTAAATAAACATTGGATCTCGGACAAACCCCTGAAGTGCTTACATTCCAGACAAAGCATTTCTGCTGATAGTTCGTATAACAAGTTTAGAAGAGATATTCGTCGGAAGATTAAGCGTAGCCTGTTTGCCTGGTTGGTTGGCCATTGAAAAATGTCAAGAAAATGGTAACCGTTTTTGCTTCGGAGAACATTGGCAGACTTTTCAAACTTATCCGTGCTACTGGTCTCAGACGATCATGTGTCAATAAAGCTATCAGCCAGGCAAATGGTACACTCATCCATAATAAATCCGAATGGTTAAAGCATTGTGTAGAACACTTTGAGGATCAATTTGGTTGGCCTCTTGCTCTTGCTGTATCACCGCCACAAACTTGCGATTTAGTACCCTGGTCGATAGATTTAGAACCATTCACTAAGACTGAAGTCCAAAACTGCATTCCGACTTTCAAACGTAATAGAGCTACTGGGTCAGATGATGTCGGGAAAGTCCTTTTCAAAGAAGTTGGGGAGGAATTAGTAGAGACCTTAACTCAATGTGATCGACGGAAACCAGCCCTCCGTGCTGAAGTAAGTCGGTAATAGTTCTCACATCCAAGAAAAGAGTTCGGGGATCGTGCGAAAATTATAGAGGAATTTGCTTGACCCCAGTCATTTTTAGGGTTCTGGCAACCATTATACTTCATCGACCCAACGCAGTTCGGGAGTTAAGCATTAGAAAAGAACAGGTAGGTTTTCACCCTCAGCGGGGATGTATAGATCACATTTTCACCCTCCGTCAAATTCTAGAGCAGCCTCCTGTGCACCGCCGGCCAACAATTGCTGTATTTCTCGACTATACGCAGGGGTGTACCAACCAAGCATCTGAATATACTGTCGGCGCTTTACTCCCATACTTCGGCTCAGGTAAGGGTTTACGGTTAACTGTCTGACAATTTCAGCACCAGGAGCGGCATATGTCAAGACTATCCTCTTTCACCATTTTTGTTCAATTTCGTCATAGAGGAAATAATGGAGGACTTTGTGCGGTACTCAACTGATGCCGGCGTGGACCTCTTACGTGGTGGAAGGTTGACTGATCTTGATTATGCAGACGATAAAGTGTTGTTGTTTGACAACTTTTGTGCAACACAATATTCGGGGCTATTTCGCCTTCTGCTGAATACTTCGGAATGCACTTTGCATTCACATAGTACAAATTGGGTCTGTAAAACTGCTGTGATTACGTCGATTTTCTGTTGCATAATGTAGTCATCGAGGTTGGCCGGTTTGTGTTAGTGGGAGGCTGCATCAGACGCGGCGGCAGCGGGGTAGTTGTATGGAATGAAATAGAAGGGTGTATTTCCAAGGCTAGGGCGGTATTCGCTAATCTGGAACTCCTATGGTGAAAACGAAGCGTATCGCTGATGCTTAAAAGTCGCGTATATCAGATAACAGTGAGAGCTGTATTATTTTACGGCTACGAAACTGGACTGCTCGCGGGTATAAAATGTGAACCGACTTCAGGCATTTGCCCACTGTTACCTGCGTTCGATCTCTCACTCCGAGTGACTGTAACCAGTATGCACCAATGAGGTTAGGAAGCGTGTGTTTGGTGGTGACTGCAAACGAGTTTTGTTCAATCTTTAAATTTCCACAGACTCAGATGGTTAGGTCACGTTCCAAGGATGTCAGTTATTCATTTGCCACATCGAGCACTCTTTGGCTATGCCTCGGCCGGCTGGCGTAAGTTGCGAGTTGGACAGCTGATGACCTGACGTATAGGTCGTTCACCAAAGGGTTAGCTCTTGTAGGTGGGGTTCGCCTCCCGGACTGAGCATATACTCACAGAGTCGTTGGCTGGAGACAGATGAGATGGCAGTGAATCGGGCTCATTGGCTTAAATGTTGTTGTTTGGCCGAGTTGTTTGTGAAGCAATTGTACTTAATGACGCGGGGCAGTGTAAGCCGTAAGGAAGCTGTCTTCCTAACCATGCCTTACTTTCACTTATAGCTCGGTTGTTTGTTGAACGATTGAATGTAGTCGTGTCTATTTTCAGTAGCCGGGCCTCCTATCATTATGTTTTTTCTTTCTTTTCCTGGACAGGATCTGCTTTTTCTTCATGATTGTGTGGTAGTTAAGTATCAATAAGAACCGCCGATGTAATGCTGTCCATCGTGATGAGGATGATGATATCTTGCACGTAACTCTGCCCATCATTACCTAGGTGGCTAAAAATCGAACGTCCTCGCATGCATAAAAGACCTAGGACAACTAGCAATAGACGGGTTGGATTTATATACCAACTATGCAGCTATGGCATAGAAAATACAAGTGATAGTTAATCTTCTGGAAAATCTGTAGATGACTATAGTTTGAAGGATTCTCCTGTACAAATAGTTCTATTTTATGCCATTATATGAAGTGAAACACACAAGCCTTTCGTCCGTAGTTAGAAGAAAGTCTGTTTGTCATTAAATGAGTCGGGAAGCGGACTGCTGAAAAAGTCGTGTGGCTCAAGTCGTACGCTTTTTTGGAGAGACTGGTAAAAGTAGGTGGATTTTCAATCAACTGCTGACATCTGGGGAAGATACTAAACTCAACTTACAGGATTGCACCCTCACACACATTCGGTCATCCACTGACAAACTACCACTGACCAGAAGATGTTTATCACAAGATCAGTCATGTAAGCTTGGTTTTAAACTGACGGGCTACCGTGTAGACCAAAATTCTCGCCCAAGATTTGATTTCACTGCATCAGACCATTTACATATGAAACACTGAGTTCCCCTTAGCCAGTTCATTAAGACAGCTGGAAGACACATTGCGAGATGCAAGCATTTCGTTTATTCTCATCAGTCGATTATAATCCTAATCGCGGGGTTCTCGATTGGAGTTAACAGACAGTAACTGTGTCTCCATTTCGAGACGATCGGGCAACTTGATCATTACTCACAAGCGAAAGTGGTTCAGCGTTCACATATAATAATTCGGTCGTGCCTAACGTGAGGTAAATGGCGCAGTGGTAAACACGGTGGCCTCATGAACAGCGTGGCCGTGGTTCTAGTCCCGGCAGTGGCGAGGATATGCACTACTGACGAGCTCTAATGAGAGTGAAACTCGAGTCTAGTGCTTCTTTTCGAAAGGGGCCGACTGGAAAGTCTATGGGAATGGGACAGCTGCGATCAATTGTGGGTGATGTTCAACTTGAGATTATATAAAACATGCAGTTATATAGGTTAAGGGTTTGGTGACAAAACAATGAAATGAACGAACATCGCATGGGAGCAATCAGGGTTCACGGCCACGGTAACGAAATTGATTGCGTCAGCATCTTTTGCCAACATAGGGCCGGTGCGTGACGTTTGATCGACAATGCCACAGAGAACCCCAACAGCGTAGTAGGACCATGAACGAAGTGACGGGGTCAACTACATGACCTGTTGCGATTACGTGTTTCGCGATCGAAGACGTCGGATTTCTGTTCGAGTGTTGGCACACTGACCCGCGTCGAGTCGTTTTTGCACTAGCCACTTGAGGATGTGCTCCGCCTACCTTTGTCGTAAGTTTCGGTTCGTTCTGCCAATGTATGAGTCACCGCAACTGCAAGTGAACTGATAGATAACATGAGAGGCAGAGTTTTCCGAGACAGAACGATCGGGGCAGTGGAGACTCATCCTGTGGCTGGAAAGCAACAAACGCATTTCCGCTGCGGAATATGTGCGATCATTGGCTGGTTTCAACTTTCGACTTACATCGGTAATATTGTGGTCACCTGGGTAAGGAAGGGTAATGAAAACCTGCTTCTTCGGCACTGATTGTGGTTGGGAGGTAGCCACTCGTTCTTCGCAATGAATTTCAAAAGATTTGGCCGGATATCCATTCGCAAGCAGGACACTCTTCAAGAGCTCCTCTTCAGACATCGGGTGGTCGACTGTGCCTACTTTCCGTGCTTGATGAGAAATGGTTCGCACCAAACTACGTTTGTAAGCCACAGGCGTAAATGAATAGACTTGTAGATACTGCCCACTCCATGTGGCTTTCCGATAAACTTACTTATACGGGTATAGCTGCTTCTGTAGAAATGTTCAAAGTCCTGCTTGATGGGCACACATGTATTTCGATCGTAGCTACCTTTCCTTAGGTTGCCCTTCCAACGCATTATCACAGATCGCCAGATGTCTGCACATTTGTGATCGTTGCCTGCTCGTATGTGCTACGTGCATCTGTCAAGGTGCTCTATCAATACCCCTTCCCCCAAAAACTTCCTTTACATCTGTTAGCCGTTCAACAATGTTTGTTATTTGATTAGCACACAAACAAAAATGTGTGCACACTTAACCCTCCTTTCTTTTGCAAAGCCTCTGAACCTAGAAAAATGTCAAAAAACTTCTTAATAGAGAGACATTATTAAGTGGACGCCTTAAATAACTGTGTTGTTCGTAGTTTGGCAAACATTAGGGGATTCAGTTTTTCCATCCAAAACCGTCCCCTTCACACAATCAAAATATGCAAAACAGTCAGGAGATAAACACCGCTATTTTTTATCTGTTCAACCTTTATTCCGCTATAATCAGTGGTGATTTAGTGACCCTAACTACTAGTCTTGGTAACAGTCTTTCGATCTTCTGATTCGAAGATGTTTACAGGTTGCTATGCACCACATAAATAGCCTGTAATCTTCTCATTGTGGCACAAGTTTTTTGAGCTGGGCAAAGCTGCTTTATGCACTCGTCTTTTCGTTTCTCTTGGAAGTAATTAACGGGGACAGTCGCATTATTTTTGGGATCAAGATTTTCTGTTTTGTTTATTACGAGGAAGATAATTCGATTTCTACCAAGCGTAATACTACACTGTGAACGAACCGGTATACTTTTGTCGAGGAATTACAACAGTAAAGTATACATGTACATTAGAATTCGACTAACAGTTAGTTGTCGCGTTACTTGCTCCTTCATTTACAGACCGCAGTCTTCAAAATATACGTTTAACATTAGGTCAATCCCCATTTTGACTTAGCATAGTGGACGTATATCGAATAGAATACCTAGTATTTTTGATTGTCTTATTCCATTGTACACTTTTGACAATTTCGGTTCTTTTACCTACTTTTGTTTTAATCAAACTGTTAATGTGTAATATCTATTCCGGAGCTAAAAACACAACTCCCTCCGTGCCTCGTTATCTCGACGTGTTCTCAGGGTTGGTAACAATACTCAGGGACTACGCGCTAAATTTTGGTTATCGTACCATTTTCGATAGTGAGAACTGACTGGGTGTTGTTCTGTGATACTGTCCCAACAGACAGACGCGGAGCTGGACAGCAGTTCGTCATATGTGGCACTAAAGTCGTGAATACGATGAGCTGAAGTAATCGTCATTGCAGAGCATATGTCATTCCTAGTAAAATTAGGGGTATAGGGGCTAATGTTGTGCTTTGAGCAGACCATTTCGTTGGATTAATGAAATGTTTAAAATTTCACGACCCGCAGTGAAGTATGAAAAAATCATTTTTTTCTGCTTTCTGTGTAGACCCTTGTTATTGACCACATACGGTTGAGCAGATTACTACCTAGCTGTGAATTCATTTATCGCAGATAGCCATTTTTCAACTTGATCATCATTCATTAGTCTTTGTATGTTTTAATGAAAACCGAAGTTTAATCCCACTGACAGTGTTCCACCTGAGTTCAAAATCTGTCCACCAAAGAATCATCGAGGGCATGTTTTAGAGGGTTGATTGGGAGTTCATGATCACCTGGTTGTTCTTGTAATTTAGCTTTAGTGTTTAATTTACCGCGCTGCGTATATTTGTTAAAACAATTGAGTAGTTGAATGCAATAATCCGATGTGTTAGATTGTGGGGTTTTATGTAATTTTATCAGCTGAAGCACCCAGTAACGTAGAATTCCATTAAACAACACTCGGGAACATACTGAGATTGAACAAAAAACGTACCATTTATCTTGAAGTACTAACCTCCCGTACGCATCGAAAAAGTAATGAACGTAACACGTAGCAATCATGATCCAGATCGATCCGTAGGTAACAGGCTTAACATAAATACTGTCATTTTTATCATAACCACAAGCTTACTAATGATGAAAGTGTGTTAAACAAACTCGTTTTATGATTTGTTTCTCTATTTTCTTATGCACACCCTATTTTCATGCCCTATAGGAATTATTACTGGCATCTGGTTCTAATTGCATGTAAATAGTACCAGCAGTTCATTGCATGATTGTTGTCAATGGTGACTGGGTTAGTGGCTCAGAATGATGGCTTATTGTGAGGAAAACCTATTACATTCACTATTTATCTAAATCGCAACAAAATAGACTGATTAGCAATGGACAAATCTAATATATGTTTGAGATATAACATCAGAATTGGACGAACAGTTTCAGTGTTACACCTTTCATTATTCGCCATGTTCCATGTTCAGCAGTGAACCAATCAGATTACAGCTCGTGATGTCGTTGATGTCAACCGATGCCAGACGCAGATTCTTTTAATAATGATGTGCATCCATAGTGCGTTTTTCTTGTCCCGTGAATAATAACTGTATATTGCGACCAGTCCATGTTCTTCAACTTGTTAATCAAGCAGAAGGTTCGAATTCAAGGCTATTCGAAATCTCTAAATCCGAGCGTTACATTTAGCTATTCAGCTGTTGGCCGAACTAGGCGTTTATGTCCTAAGGCCTGGCGAACAACTGAATAACTAAGTTTATTTCATCTTCAGAAGAGAACACCGAAAAGCCATCTTCGAATTAATCGCTTGTGACTTATGCAAATGATGTTCACGATCAATGATGCTACCTCCGTCTATACTAATTTTAGTTCGAGATTTTTCTTTCCAATAGCGTTTGTGAGACAACACATCAGCACAGTATGAGGGAGTGACAAATCACACTGCTGAACACCAGAAATTTTCATCATGTAGTACCTGGTGGACACTGACTTTTTACGTCTACTGGCGTTTATCGGATTCGTTTGCGCTGAGCAATATTAGTCTGGATTGTGCTTTCAACTGAAGCATTTGGCCTGTTTCCGTTTACCATGTTCAGTTCTTTGAATACGCAAGTTTACTGAAGTACGTAAACTATGGGGGCTAACAAATCGAATGAACTGGTTTGAGTCTAATGTTAGCCTCGACGCAGTAGAAGCAAAGGACCGGGGACAATAGATACAGTCACGACTTCATTGCAGTGTGGATCGCAAGCATTTTGGACAACCTGGGAATGTCGTAAGTCTCAACCATCTGTGACGGTTGTCCTTTAAGCATACAGCGGCCGTTTGAACATGATGCATGAAAATTATAGCAATGATAACTAATTTACTCGATCAAGAAATCCATGGGAAATAATTGCAGCCTTTCAATGCTTGTTGAATAAACCAAAACTAGATTCCAGAGCGGACTGGTTTTCATCATTCGTCAAAAACAGAAGTTAAAGACCTTTAAATTTTAATCAATACGATAGGAATTGTGCGGAAGCTCACGCCGTTTAATGGGCTTGTTTACTGCGGCCCTAGCGAAACCGTACGCACGCACAGACTGGCATATTCACACGCACAACTGTCTGTGGCCAATTATCGCTTGTGCCCTTGTCGTTCACATGCCCCTACATATCGGGTCACTTGCCGGATCGAATAATGGGTGTGATGTTATCCCCTAACCTCGTGTTTTCTCTGGCCGGCTTAGCTAGTTTACCAGGCATGAACACGATCCTACAAGAGCCAGTCAGATGACCGTGCTTGACCTGAATGACCAACTCAGTGTTTTCAGTTGAGGACTATTTGGGATTAGGAAATGAATGAGACGGTGAAGAAAACGCATCAGAATTATCCTGTTTCTACACACTCAGTAAATGGTGGACAAATCGGAATGGGTCGATCATGAAGAAAACAGTTGGAATATCACTGAACGTTTTTATATTCTCATGGCTAACCGAACCTATCTGTTATAGCCAGCCAGAACTTTAGCCCCTGTCTACTCAATGCATCGCGCACATCAGCGAAACACCTCAGGTAGCTGAGTGCGTAGATTAACAGACCCACTTAGACGTGCCTCCGTGACTGTTTGGTTGTTCAGAGGGAGGAAGGTCTTGCCATAAAATCAAAAGTTAGCATTTCATTTTCAAATCCCCAACAAGGCAAGTCACGCTTTTTCCCACCGAGCAGTTTTAGAATTACTAAGGCCTGCAGGATTTCCGTAGGGGACACACACGCTCCACAGGGTTTTTGATTTTTTGTTTGTTTGAGCTGTCTTCCGATGTAAAGTAAAATATGTCTTTTGCTAACTTTAGTAATACAACCGAGCATCACATTCTGCCTCAGAACCTATACAACTAAGGCTCCTATAGATCTTTATTCAAGTGGCTAGGGGGTTTCACTGGTACTTAGGTCCATTGTCAAGGTATATAGACACTTATCAGATAGAGGTTTTTCGCTATTTTCAAGAGCTTAATTAAGAAGACTCAGTATCGTAAAATTGTTAAACTGCATCCCTGAAAAAAGGGTCCTCCAGAAACTATGCACAACATGAGTGTCATGATGTTCACACTGTCTGTCATTGAATTATTACGGCTTTTCCAATTCGCTAATGCTATACTGCTACACTGACAACACAAACATGATGATCTGTAGAATATCCGGAACCAGTGAAAAGTCCACAGGACCATCTGAACTGTCTTGATCAGTTTAGTTCAAGAACAACAAATAACAACTCAACTTAAATAAATTTAAAGTCATGCTAACCTGATGACAATAGATTTATATTTTTGCTGTTAATCTGGCTAGCTCGTTCTTAGAATTCCACAATTTCCGTATTCTAAACGGTTGCCACAAAATGAATAAAGAACTATTAGACAGCGTTAAATCAATAGAGTTCTCCTTGACTGTGTGACCTTTATCCATTGAAAGTTCTAGCAAGTGCAGCGGAATAGGGTAATTTGGTTCGGTTGCTTGTGAGCAATAGGGATTTGATATCATTTGAACATCAATCTCAGTTGATCACAGCTATCTAATTATTGGTTAGAGCTCATCAATAGAGTACACCCATTATCACGACTGGGAGTAGAACTCCAGTCACGCTTGTATGAGGCAACCGTGTTGACCACTGGGTCATTGACCTCACATTAGGCACGACCGTATTATCATACATGAACGCTCAATCACTTTCGTTTGTGAGTAATGATCAGGTTGTCCGATCGCCTCGAGAGGAGATATGCAGTAAGTGTCCTTTCATCTCCAATTTATTTTGATTTATTTCTGGATCATTCATGGGGTCTATTCATGTTACTCAACTGTTGTAAACAGGTGTACCAATTAATTCTGATCAATACCGTATACAAGTGAACAAGCAATTAAAAAACGCATGTGATTTGTTGGAATGCAGTTGAGACCTAAGCATAAGCCAATATCAATATGTGAGCAATTTGGTAACATACTTACAAGAGAATAGTTATCGACTCAGGACAAATAAAACTCTAAGATCGCACTACTGGCTGTCTGTGGAACAACCGTGGCAATGTCAGACATACCAATTAGACATCCTACGCAGGCATAGGGGCCGTCCGACCACATCGCAGCCGTAAGTCCACCAACAGTAACCATACCTCAGTCAGGTCAGCCTAATCATCTTTGGCGTATTGAGTCACGCAAGTTCATTATTCGAGAGTCCTGTGCGTGTGCTTTGTAATATGTGTGAGTGAATGTGTTTGTACTCCCCAGATGTGCTTCTTATTTGGGAGATGCATAAGTTGACTCGTTGATCTTACGTATAAAGTCACCAGTTTTAATAGCTGACAGGTCATCAGGATCAAACATCTGTCTGGTCAGTCATAACCACTTAAGTTATTCAAGCAACAAGCGACCAGACAGAGACATCAACTAATCCAATCTGAACGCAGTTACTAATAAAAAGTTGGGAATTTTAAACTTCCCTTACAACTGATTGTACAGACGTGTGAATATGGCGGATGGTGAACGTGGCGGACTGTTTGGAGGCGGTCGTTCTGTCACACCTAATGTGAGATCAGTAGTCCAGTGGGCTATACGGTTCTTGCAAAAATCAGAGTTCGAATCCTCGTCATGACAATGATACACATTACTGGTGAACTTCACCAAGAATGAATCTCGATTAGTGTTTCTTTTTGAAAGCTGCAGATGAAATATGAAAGTTGTATTCGGTAGTGAATAGTTTCCAATTCCGAATGCATTTATTAATCTGCCGGAGATCTGTATACCTGTATCTATGACAATAAAAAAGATGTTCACTAAATGATCTATGAGTTTCCACGCGTAACACCTACATCACATTTAAACCAACCTCCTCAGTTCTTCAACGTTGGTGATCATTGCCCTTATTTTTGAGCGGACAATATAGTGTTTGCGCGGTTTGTCCAGTGATTAAATAATTAAAACAATTTCTGCTATTTTGTTTGGGTTATTCGTCTATGTTGCGTAACCCGGTCAGCTGATCTAATCTGATGCAAACGTCGACGTGCTGGTTAGCTATCGTACCCCATCAGACGAATGAGGATTTACTGTGGCTGACTAGGTATCGCACTGGTGTGTCCGTACTAAGTTCCGTTATCGTCACGGCTTGATTTTGGGCAAGTGAAAAGTCAAGTTTAAGTATACAAAAATACGTGCAGTAACGTTGTGGTTACCTTGGTTCTGATCGACCTCATGAGTTGGTTAAAACCAAATAGGAGCACTTCGTCAATCAGTTAGCTGATAGCGAGATTTGTTCGACTGTGCAGCTCGAAAACACACTATATTCCGTCAATTAGAGGTATTGTAATAGAGGAGATGAAAATAAACCAGTGATTGGCTTCCATGCATGAAATTAAACGTCCAGTCCCCCTGGTTGAGTTCGAATTCTCTTCGGTATTCTGAAATCCAATCATAGAAAAGAAGCACTAGACTCGAGTTTTGCTCCGATCACTAGTTACAAGCGAAAGTTGTTGAGAGTTCTCCCACGATAATTCGGTCGTGCCCAATGTGAGGTCAATGGCGCAGTGGTAAACACGGTTGCCTCATGAACAGCGTGCCGCGGGTCATGTCCCGGCAGTGGCGAGGATATGCACTACTGACGAGCTCTAATGAGAGCGAAACTCGAGTCTAGTGCTTCTTTTCGAAAGGGGCCGACTGGAAAGTTCATGAGAATGTGACAACTGCGATCAACTGTGGGTGATGCTCAATCTATATTATCTCATTTTCCTCAGCATGTGGTGCAATGGTAGTCTGGTTCTAAAGGACAGTAGTAGTTGCAACCAATGTATCTCTTTGCGTGATCGGCTGATTTTAAACCATGGATGATGCTAACCCAAATTAAGGATGCGTTTTGCCCGCTACATCGTTAATTGTAAGTCTAAGGGACTCAAAGGCATATAAAAAATTGATAGTTCGATCAGTTAGCTCACTTGGGCTTCCCGACCTATAATGAACAGTGAAACTTGCAAACGTGCGACTAAAAATTAGTAGCAAAACTCCAGATAACGATCTCGTTATCATATTGTACTACTTCATATACACCGAAACGTGTGCATCGACAATCCAGTGACAGTTTACTCAATGGTTTGGGTGTCGATCGAGATCCAAGTCTATAGCTACCAGCGAGATTTTGCGTATAATTTGTTTCGTGTTCATATGAGTGCTTGTGCTTAGAAGTTCACGAACCAAATATGCTTAGTTCGAAGGAAAGCGAGTCTTTTGCTAATGTCTAGTCTAATTTATTCAGGTTATACGTTGAGCAGACTAATAGTTTACACACGTAACTGTCTTACTGAGTGCCTACTTCCATGAGAGACAAGCGGCTATTCTTCCTAAGTGGTGTAGGAAATCGAACTACCACAGAATTCACAGATATATATCACAGTAAGTAAACCTGTGTAATAGATTTTGAACAGGCTTATTTCACAAGTAATATTTGGTGGTCGGAGTTGTTATCAGATGATCATGGCTTTCATAATCCGATAAACTCTTTCGTTGCTCGCCTGAAAAAAAAAGTTTCACATTCAAATTTTGCTTTCGACACAGCTCACCCTCAACGTATCTGGTCGGGAGCTAAACAGTGTCTCTCACCTTCAAACTCATTAATCATCAGTATTTCATTGAACTGGGTACGTTCGAATTTCAAGTTGAACATCACACACAATTGATCGCAGGTGTCGCATCCCCATAGACTTTCCAGTCGGCCTCTTTCGAAAAGAAGCACTAGATTCGAGTTTCGCTCTCATTAGAGCTCGTCAGTAGTGCATATCCTCGCCACTGCCGGAACTAGAACTCCTGCCACGCTTTCATGAGGCAACCGTGTTTACCACTGCGCCATTGACCTCACAATTTATTTTCGAAAGGGACCGACTGGAAAGTCTATGGGAATGCGACAGCTTCGATCAATTGTGGGTGACGCTCAATTTGAAATTAACCAACTCCCCGACTACTCATCAGTAACACTCGAATTGTCACATACAGTCGCTGATGAATAGTGCTGATATTGCTGAACAGGTTAGACAGGTTACATGATAAATGTCCACTATTCCCAATCAACAATACTGCTGCATAGTGTTTCAGTCTCAGATCTTCCAATTTACAGTTCCCGCTTAGCAGTTGGTGGTTGGTTTTGGGCTGTAACAAGAGTGAAACTCTTATTTGGAAGGTCTTTCGAATTGGTACATCTGAAATGAATGTCTGGAGATCGTAAAAAGATGTCAGTGATGTCCAGCTGACATTTGTCCAATGGTTGAAGATCAGGTAAATGATTAGCGAGCAGACTCAAATCAACCAACATTCTATTGCCTATCATTCAGATAGATGCCATTTTGGTATTTGAAAGTTTTCATTCCCTACAGGATCAGGAGAAGATGGTTTATCTGTAAACCGCTCTCAAGAAATTAGCCATGTTATAATCATATATATTACATAGGGACAAATTTTCCTCGTCCAGTTTTGTTCTACGAACTCGGAATAGATTGCTTTCTTAACGCATGGTATGGGTCTTTGTGTCCTTTCGTTCGAAACGGAACCACCACAGAAGTTTATTCTTTCATAGTTATCAAGAATTCGCCAATGAACTATGAAATTGAATTGCTGCGTAGCTCCAACGCTAGGTAACGAACTACCAAGACAACTATTTAAAGCCTAAGTTAAAGAGATACTTATGGAAGAGACCTATCATACCACTGATTACAAAATTCGAACAGACGGGTCGCGCCGTTGAATTGCTTTAGAGCATCACCAACACAGAGACAAAAACGCACAACTAAAGGTCTTTCTCCATCCTGTAAAAAAAATATAAAAAAAGGCTAAAATACTAAAATCCGAGTTCTTTCGTAGTAATGTATTTTAGTAAAAATCTCTATCAGTTACCAAGAGTTCATACAAGTTCTTGTGTTCCGACATGTTGTGAGACTGACTCACTTTAATAAACTAGTGACTTTGTGTGATAGAACGTTTTAAAGCCATGATTCAGAGGTTTTCTTACTTTATCCGAAAATACCAAGTGATATTATAAAATCGACAAAATGTACAACAAGGATTCTCTTCTGTTTGATTGTCAGGGACAGGAATTCAAATAAATCTCTTAAAGCAAAGTTGTTTGTTCTTGTACGTTAAACGTGTAAGTATGCCGTAGAAAACCAGCCTGATGAAATCAGACAGGCAAGTGAGAACATTTAGATCAATTTGCCACCTAACTATGCAAATTATATGCTGTCATTCGACTGTCAAGTAACATTAGCTGGAATTCTGGAAACAACCAACCTTGTATTTGACGCTGAAGTAGTTAGGACTAGCACCCATCCGTTATTTGAACGAGTCTTTTTAGAGCTCTAGCCATTTTCTTTATATTTCTAACTGACAGTGATACGGGGTGGACAACACACATCAATTTGGTGGTGTGACGGAAATATGCCGAAGCATAAAACGTTGTTAGTCCCCATAAAGATTGGTTTCTTGGATTTTCGATGCCCAAACCTTAGTCCCGTTGGCTGGCGGAAAAACGTTGATTAATGGATTCCGGACAGCTAGTTTAAATCGTGATGACAAAAAATTGTCATTGTCAGGTTTCACCAGTCGATTATATAAGTTGATCAGTTATATCAGTTTAGCGTAGACCGACGAAACAGTAAACAGTTCAGCATCATACAAACACATACTAGGGCAGAGGTGAACGGTTTGAGTGCGATCAATCTCCTATATTCGCGCATGGTGTTGTTTTACAGATATACCCCGAATAAGTTGGTATTCTTTGGGGTGATATTAATCAGTATTTGCTTTTCGATCTATTTTTGACCTTGCCATCTTCCAAAAATCTACTTTCACTCAAACCTACTTTCTGTTTTGACAGCCACGCCATTGGTATTTTGTTTGCATCAGATATTTGCTTGTTGGATTTGACTGCCAGACCTCTTCAGTGAACCTTCGTCTGTTCAGCGAATTTGATATCGTTGTACTATAATTGTACACAAAACTGACGCGTTTTATGTTATGGCTACTGGCCGCATTTTTTAAGTAAATCATACAATATGTGCTACGACCAATTCATAGTATTATCTTTTTTCTATTTTTTTTCAAGTCTTTGTTGAAATCGGCCAAAAATTGCTTGCTCACATATTTATATACAAACTTCACTTTTTTTCAGTTGGCTTCATTGAGAATGAAAAGCTGCTGGGGATCTTCCATACGTAGTGCGAATAATTTATATCAATCTAGGAGGACTTTATGACATGGAATATTGAACCAAAGGTTCATTCGATCAGAAAGCGTTTGACTGACCAGTCAACGGTTTATTGAATTGACAAGTAGATGGATCACAAAAGGATAAGTACTGATATTCTTTAGTTTAATCTATATATTCTGTGTGAAAAAAGCCGTTCTGTTCATTTTCAAGTTATGCATCATTATGTGAAAAACCTGTTCAAAGTAAAAAAATTTTATTAGGTCTGCTGCCATTGCAATAGCCAGAAATTGAAGAGAGAACGTTTCAGTTACCTTGTGGACATTGCAACAACATGAGAGTGATAATTAGTTATCTCACACATTGGAGGCTATACGGTCTACTAAAAAAGTAAACTGATTCATTTTTTAGGCCAAGTAAAATCTGCGTTGTGGTGTCCTATTTACTGAGAAACCACAAGCTAACAAATTGATAAAAAAATATAGAATGTCTAACAGATCGTTGAAGTTACAAGTAAATGAAGAAAATAACAATTTAGACTTGATTAAAATGCTAACAGCACACTTTTAATAATACTAGTATAAGAGTTTAACCAATACAAAAGCAAAAAGGGGTCATCAATATTTATTTTATAAATATGTTTTTGAACAAAACAGTCAAAAAACGAAAACTGGTAGATGCAAGCATTTCGTATTGACTCATCAGTACCAAATTTACAATAACATGAAACGGTTTTTTTATATCGAGGAGATATGGGGGTGGGGTGGATAATCAGTCGGTAGGTTAAGAAAGGTCACTAAGTCCAGGGAAGGGTCAGGTTTACAAGCAACTGTTTCTGAACACACAGAGTCGGATTTAGTCGATTGATTGCGACAGCTTCAGCAAACCGCAAGAATCTTGGATTCGAGTGATGTAATAGGATTCTGGATGCACTAGCTGAGTCGATAACACATGAAAATGATAGTTTCGAACATTTTCTATTAAGTTGTTTCATTCACTCTCACAACTAAAGTAGCTGAGACAATTTGGGTCGCCAAACCGAAATCATGGGTCTAGAAATTTCAGATGTCGTAGTAACTCCTTTAGTGTACCGAAAAGTCGTGTCACTGGTCACCAGTACCGATTAAACAAGTTTCCTGTTCTCAATCAACTGTGCAGGACCACCAGCGGAAACCTAATGAGTGTACATTAATTGCCTCGCGTACGGAGACAGCAACAGTTTGACAAACTAATCAACATACCCTGCGTATGCTGTTGACATCAAGCTTTTGATTGTTACAGTTACGTGTGAAAGTGCTTATGTCAATCACTATTAATTGTAAGCCGTCCTTTTACAGTATCGTTGTACATACGTACAGAAGTTATCATACTAGGCAGTCGATACAGTTCATTCTTCAGAAAACATAGCTGGGCTCTAACTACTACACTTTCTCAACGAGTACATTGATATCGTGTACTGTTCAGTGGTGAGTCCACTACCGTCCCACAGTAACTTAATCACTCTTGGGTTTACGTAATCTCTTAATAAATTGTATTCAGGAGTCTTTGAGAACAATTATATTTTGCGACAAAACAACATGTTTACTGCGTTTTTTTGCAAGTGCCCTAAGTTTCTGCAGCTCCGTGCACATTGATTCCAAAGTTCTTCCGCATAAATTCAGTCACGTCCCCTGTGGCCAGCATATTGTACTTTGTCCAAAATGCACATAATCTTTCATGTCTTTATTTGATAGCCAAATAAAAAACTATTCGACAACTTTCCCAAACTGCAAATTCAGACCATCTGTTACAAGGTTTCGAAACCCGTAACTTTGAGTACGTCTCGTTCCTCTTGTCATTTGTATGCCCATATGCAATACGGTCCTTCTAAATAGCCAAGAAAGGTTCAGACCTGTAGAATACCGACACCGAGCCTCATTTTTCCCCATATAAGTCAAAACCAAAAATGAATCGTTGAAAGGAAATTTCTCCGCAATCAGTGTATCGTTATAAGTGGAACGGTTTAATCCACAGACTTAAGTTTCGATTACGACACTTCGGCTAAAGCCACCCGATGTGGTTGAGACGTTCAGTATTGCAACTGTCCCGCAAACTTGTATTCTCAATTCAGCAACTAAAACTTGATATGAATTTTGTTTAATCTGGTATCATACACCCTTTATATTCTTGGATTATACGCAGCTCAGTTTCATACATGCCACATGAACCACACCGATATGTGTAATTTACGAATGAAGTCACACATTGAAATTGTTTCTGGATACAGAGTTTTACTTAATTATGACGTCCAGTTGATTTCGGTTTCCTTCATTCAGACATGATCCACCTTCATATCTGTTCTTTGGTATCTAAGTATAGGATTACGCTTTAAATCTACGAATATTCCATAACTTATTGAACACATTGTATTTCACCAAGTATTCCATGATTAAATGTATTTTTTGTGGATATCTAAATGTTTACTTTCGCGTACGATTTAAACTGTAATTCTTGCGCCTGCGAAGGTTAATGAGGGAATATGAAATTATTGTATGACCTTTCTCGTATTTCTTTATACTTAATACATCATTTCTAAGGAAGGTGGAATAGGCGTTTGACTTATGGTTACTATTTTCGGAAAAGCTAATGGAAAATGATAGAAGAACGAATTTGAGATTATTTTCTGTTCGGTCGACAGAAACGTTACTCAGATCGGTTGAGATCTCTTTTCGAATACAGTCAATCACAATCAGATAAACCGCAATCATCTTACGAAACTAGTCTTATAATAGAAAACTTTGACAAACATTATCAAAATAATGAGGAACTTCGACAAAGTTCCCTAGTTTTGATTTCATTCCCCACGACGCTTTAAAACTTTCACCGCAATTGAGTATGCGCAGAAAACCAAAATTTTCTGCACCAACTGTAAGTGTGTGAACACTATCCATAGAGGTTGATATATTTCGTGGTTAGGCGAAGTGAGTAAACGTGCGGAATGATAGCTGATCCAGACCGCCTTAATTCCACGCTGATGTATAGAAGTTCTGTATTATCGGATCACCCAAACGTGTTTATTTGGAGTGATAGCGCTCAAACGTAGTGTAAGACGCACTCGAAAATAGCAAGTGCGCACTGACTGAATTTTAATTGTATAACAGAACGTGCTGCCATGTTTTTGGTACCATTTCAGTTCTCGTTTGTGTAAGTTGTGTGTGCATGGAGATTACTGGATCTCTGGCTGATGTTTGTTCGTGTTGTTTTCTTTTACAAGACTATTGTTGAAACCCCTAATTCGAAATAACGCTGTCCCCCTGTGTCTCCACATTGCCCAGAGTTAGTCCACAAGCGCAACCGGAAATCAGGGTAACTAACGACAGGCTTGCGTTTGACAGTATCACGTCTAGTTTCATCTTGGTCACGAGAGTCTCCAGTGTCATCACAGGATGATTTTAATGAATTAAGGTAAGACGCAAAATAGTACTTTGACCATACATAATAATCAGAATTAATGAACAGACAGCAGCAACCATAAATACGCTGTTGTGATTGAGACCGTTTTAATACACACGTCGTTCAGCGCCAACAAAGACAGACTGCCTTAGACTATGAGTCACGTGGCGAACTCTTCATATGTGCAGTGACTCGCAATACCGATGATTAACAATTGCGGTACACTAACGCTACCAGCAGTCTCCTTCAAGTCTAATACCTTATATGAACTAGGTCACCGTGAGCATGAGTGTTGGGTATTTTACAAGACCTATAGCAATGTAATCGAAATGTATGCATGCCAAAATTTTGCAAGCAACACATCATAGAAACCCGTCTAAATGTTTGTGAATGGATTCTATGCTAACATGTCACATTCTCTGATATGCTGGCAATGTTTTTTCTTGTCCCGGTTATTTTCAGGTCAAATGAGCCAAAGGTTTCCACCGGACAACACCCAAACAGCATATACACAGAACGCATAGCATAACGGGACACTCAGAAGGAAGCGTTACAACACGATTAATAAATTGCAAGAGGAACTCACGGATAAATGCTAGTTCCTTTACTCCGGAATAAAACTCCGGAACTTCGTACTTTGTAACTAACTTCCACTAAAGACAGAACGTCGGAGGTCATCGCGTATACAGACAAGTTAGGCTGCACACTTAATCGAGCTATGCGTATCTGTGTACATAATCAACATGCGGACCGTCGTTATCACTTCTATGTGAATGGTTACAGTTGTGAGTCAACCATCTAATGTGTACCTATTCGACAGTAGGAAGGGTAGATTTTTTTAAAAAGGACTGTGAAATAGTGGAATTAACTTTCAGGTTCTCGTAATTGTACGCAATGGTAAACTGTATGCTGAATGATTATGTGTGGATGACTCAAAGCTCAGTAAACTTCTAAAGCTTTGCGATGAGTTTCCACATTCTAACATTCGGGTGAACCTAGTTTCGGAGAGCTACAAACCTTCCAAGTGTACGTCAGTGCTTAAGTGCGTCTCATTTGACTAATGTTACTATATTAGTAATCAGAATGTGAAATATGTTAGAATAAACGTATAACAAAATGCCTTACCCTAAAAAGTGCCAAGAATCGAGTGAGGATAGTACTCACGAGCATCGATCCACGGAAAAATGTTTGTAGAACAATTCGGTATTAAACGTAAACAATATTGAGGAAACCAACAACCAAACCTAATCCGATAATGCTTCGAAATTAATGTACATTGCTGGATTTACTAAGGCGATCCGGATCTGATCACAAATCACTTCTGTCATTGAAATAACGAAGATATCCCAAAATTTGCCTGCATAAACTGCGATTCCTCGGAATAACTGCGACGTTCTAACGATAAATTACGGCATTCGTTCACTGAGATGCATCTTATACAGCGAATGAGCAATATCAAAAGCTTGATGAGTTTTACGACGGCCACACCATCAGTAATAGTGTTTATCTATTATTGAAAGGATGCCAGTAAGACAGACTGAATTGTACTACTTTCAAAACGATCAGGTGCCTTTAGTACTTTGTAATTCAAGCATGATTATACACACACACTACAACCCATCGCTAGAATTGCTTGAAATCAGTGGAATTGAATTCTTTTTAGGGAATCCCATTCTTCCGTCCAAAACCGCCTCCTTTCTCGAGAAAACGATTTTACCCAATCAAAATGTGCAAAACATTCGGAAGACAACCTTCACTATTTTCTAACTGCCCGACATTTATTCCGCTATAATCAATGGTGACTTACTGACCTTAACTACTATTTTTGGTAACTGTCCTTCAATCTTCTGATTCGAGAACGTTTGTAGATGGTCATGTGCCATGTAAATTGCCCGTAATCTTCTCTTTGTGGAACACGTTTTTGGTGCGGAATAAAGTTGCCTTTTGCACCCGTCTTTGGGTGCATTATTTTTGGGACCAAGATTTTCCGTCTTATTTATTACGAGTAGGGGAATTCGATTTCTATCAAACGCATTACCATACTGTGGACAAACCAACGTATTTTATCAAGGGTTTGTTACAATTCTTGAAGTCAGATCTGATAACCGTGAGCATTTTGATCCGATTCCACATATTTTGGGCTTCATACACCTCGGGGCAAGTTGTATAAGTCACGATACTCATCCAAAACTCAATCACCAATCCAACCGATATTGGTTTTGCTTGACAGCTAAATTGATGTGAACATTGTCCAATTTAACACAGGTCCCGTGAACTCCGTCACATGATTCAAAGTATATACTATGTTGATCTGATACCTCTCGGTGATTACATGCTGACCTGTCGGATGGTTGACTGCTTTAATGTCCAACCCTAATGTGAATGAATGGTAGTCTGCCGGAAACACTGTGATCAGAATGGAAAACGTTTCAATTACTACCGAGATTTTGAATGTATTCGAAATCAGTGTGTCACGCACGTACATATCTGGATTGGTGCCGCGCGTTAGTCATTTTATTTCCATGGTCGATTTCCATACTTCTAGTCTGGTACCATGAGCCTTTCAGCAGGACTGGGCATAGATCAACAAACCAGTTTTAACGAAGTGGTTGTCAGCATCTTTGTTTAGGTTTAACCTGTTATACTGACTGAAGACAAGCAACGCCTTTGAACGTCATTATAAGCCGTTTGCAATATACTAACTGTTGCTTCATCCACACACCTCATTCACTGTGTACGACTAACGGCAAATGATTTAGAACTTTGGAAATGAAGACATTTTTGGCCCAGCAAGTCAACGAAAGTTCGCCAGGTAACAAGTTGAATTGATACCAAAAAATGTGAGATTCTCGAGTGACAAGATCTGAGCAGGGAACCGGGACAAACAATAAAGTCACAGAACATCAAGGAGTAGATGGTTTGGAAATAGTTATGGGAGGGTTCAAATGTAGGAATGAATGTTATCACGATTCACTTATGATGCATAAAACAGATTAAACGTTTCACTAGGAAATAAAGCATCTCTAGTGTAAAACTTTACCAGGACAAGCTAATGGAGGGAAACTGTAAAAAGGTTACTGTTGTGGACGCGCCAACGCTGCCTGTGTGCCACACTATCGTACTGAGACTCAAGCGGCGTTCTGATTGGTCGTGCCCTCAACGCCCAACAGCTCATTCGTCTACGCACATTAGGGTGAGGGTACGGCTTGTGAATGCAACAATATGGCATGTGCTTCTCCGGAATCCTGAATGTGCCGTGTCCTGTCAGTAACGCCACTTGTCGCCCATATCTACTAATCCCATTGTGAGATCGTTTCCAGACTGATAAGTTGGGAATCGATCATTTATCACTGAGCATGACATGCTAATTTCCCTGAGAGTGAACTTATCGACATGTAGACATTACGATTTTGCAAGCAACACTTCTGGTATTACACAATAACCTTAGTGTACGTCACTATACACAACACGGCAAAGTTTCTCTTGCTTCTGAGTTGTATTTGGAGTGAACTTTAACTTGTACGGGGTTGTCGTCACAAAGGCTTCAGAGTTCAACGAAAATGAGTCAGTCACTCACCTCCCTCCAACTTAGGGAACGGAAAAGCAAGTTGGGTGAAGACCATTTGAGCAGTTTGGTTACAAATGAAAATTTATTGGTATGATCGAGCCAGTTTAAAATTACTCGAGTTCAGATTGCCTGTAACTATCGTAGTGAAAAAAATCTTTCCAATTTACAGCCAAGCGGTGAGACGCAGTGTGCATGGGGTACGGTATGCGCGTCAAGGCCACCTGTGTGCCCCACACTCGTGCTGAGACTCAAGCTGCGTTCTGATTGGTCGCGCCTTCAACGATCAACGACTCATTCGTCCACACACTTAAGAACGACACCACCGATTGTAAATAGGGCAATACTGTATGTACTTCTACTGAGGCACGTGTTCTTTTTACCTTTCCGATGGCCTGTAATGCTTACTGTAGATTGCACTCGAAAAAGAATGTAACGGTCACCTTGACTCAAACTACTAGAATTCGGGGAGGTATTCTAACGAGCGACTGAAAATGGTTCGCCCACATAAATGAGAAAGATACAATCGCGTTGACTAACCAGCATCCAGTGCATTGACCGTCTCCTCATATATGGCTTGCAGTAGGTGGCTTTGGCGAGAAGATCAGTGCATCCGCAGCGCCACACAATCATATAACGTTGACGTGCGGTTCAGATGTTACTGTTGCCTGACCTTTTCTGCTACCATGGCGTGGTGGTCAGGCTTGTGTGCTGTTTTGATCCGGAGGGCTGTGCTGACTGCGACCTCGGTCGTTACAGGTTCACCCATGTCAGATTGGCCAAAGGGGAGCAG
>JTDE01014713.1:0-36508 GCA_014338405.1 Paragonimus skrjabini miyazakii | reverse complement strand
CTTATTTATTGATGGTTGTTGTGAATTTTATGGTCGTAGCGTTAGACATAAAGTCTGAAACTCGTGGGAAAGTTTGGAATGCGACATTCAGTGACGTCGGCCAGAAAAGGAATATATACTTGTGCACAGTGGAAGTCCACCTCTCACTAACCAGCCGACCGTACCTATTCGTTGTTCTATTTGCAGTGTTTCGCAATACACCTACCTAGGTGCCGAGTTTCTGACGGGAACTGTTAGTGATAGATAAGGTATAGTACGAGAACGCAAATTGTATTGCGTGTGCCCGAATGCCAATGGTGTAGCGACCACATGCAGATGGTCGTCAGATTGCACATTTCAAGGATGTGGTGGGCGTAATCATAGCTTGCTGCACCCCGATGCACCTGTCTCCACCTCACCTACCATCGGTAACCATTATTCGGTAGTGTTGCTTCCGATCACCTCAGCCGTCCTGATATAACGTTGGCCATCGTACCAACTGTGCTGCGACACGCAGAAGGTGTCATACATAACTGTGTTCTTGGACAATAGATCAGAACACCACTCCTGTTTGGGACTCACTGGTGGAAGGATTGGGTTTAACTAGAGAGACAAAACGACCCACATTGACCACTCCCAATCAGTGTAGTGCCTTCACTTTAACCAATGTGGAGCCTGATGTGGAATCAGTGGACTCGAAGACTGCCGTGCATTTGACATGAGTTTAGTCAGTTGAAATACTATCATAAATACATGGTGCCGTTCATTCGAAAAACGAATTGATATCCTGGGCCATATTAGAGATGTTCAGTATACGAATAGTTCAACTCCCGAAATAGACATATTTGTCGGGTCATACGTATCTGAGGCTCATTAGAGTGTAGAGCAGATGTCCGGTAGATGGAATGAAACCTATGCAGTGTACACGACATTGGAGTGACTGTTCATGGGACTGATAAGTCCAAGAAGAGACTCTATATCTAACGCACGATATACGTTTTATTTTTCAGCTTGTACATTTGTAGTGTTGGGACGTTTCGCTGAGACCAGAAAATGACTTTGGTTTGTTGGAAAAATTTAAAAGTTGGTTCAGAATTTACAAATGACAATGACATGTCGGAAGAGGTGCTTGCACAGAATAACCCAGTCCACCCTTCTAGCATCGACGAAGAAGAGATAAAGCAGACAGAAATGTGTATAACGTCCACCAACAGCCCACTGCATGAGACAAGCAATAAACGTCCACGTAAAAAGACTCAACGTTTTTTTTAATCTTCAGTATGGTTCATGTTGCATGGGGGCCACCAAGCTCAACAATCGTCAAAGAAATGACCGCCAGTTTCGAGGCTGGTCAAGGCTCGAAATTTTGCACTGTTCCTCTCATTGACGCGATTATTCGTAGGACAAAACCTGTAAATCTGAAACCGTTGTAACGAATCACCTTTGGTCGACTTGGGTGTTCTGCTTAAGTTCCTATTAACCTGAGAAAATTTCATGGATTCGCTTTCGAAATGAGTTCTTCCGAATACACCAAAACATTTTGGGTATTTTGAAAAACGATCAACAGACGAACTTCGTGAGGCTCTCTGTATTTTGAATCTTAAAATTAGTGGGTCCACATAGGTGATGGGTACGTGCCTTATGGAATCTCTTCTTGTTACGACCCCACCTGATATAGAAAAGACAAGAACAACGCAAAGGCCGCGAGCAGTATCTCTATCACGAACGAACGCAACAATATTGCAAAACGGTACGAAAATCAGAGCGCAAATATCAAATCCCAACTCTCGCAACTTAGAACCCCCCAATAAGTAGGCAAAAAAGACGACCTCCAAACGAGCTTTATTTACTGCTCAGCCCGAAGGCAAAATTGTGATCTAAAGCAACTGTGTTTATAGGTTTGCGGTGGCCTTGGGCCAAGGTCGGTGAGTGGACCAATCAGAGGCGAGCGTAACTTCCTGGACGTTCCAGAATTCTCGCGAGCTTTCCGGTTCCCAGGAAATGAAGAAATCCATTTCCCTTGCAAATAATGCGAATTTCTGGGAAAAAGTGCCTTTTTCGAACACTTCTGAACCCGGTCACCCTCAAAGTCAAGTACAAAAGCAAATTTAAAACTCTAGCAGAGCTCACAAAATGAAGGTTGATATGGAAACATGATGGTGGAAAAACAGAAACTGCAAGTCCTCTCCGAGGAGAACAATCTCCAAGGAAGGTAGTGGTGAAGAGCTCGCTTGAGACAATTCGGGCTCCGACAACGAAGGCAGCATATCTAGTGGACATGAACGCTGAGAACAAAAGTAAACAGCTCAGAAAACGTGAAACATCTCTGACCGAATTTACTTCTGACGATGATGATACTAGATATCAAGCCACCTTCCAACACATCATCCCAGCCTATTAGACAAGCGGATTCTGACGAAAATGTATCCTTGGCATCACTTACTGCCCTTTAGAAACCAACCCAAACCCCGGATGTAAAACTCAAAGGGTGCATTATCTCAATTTTGAAAGTTGTCAGTTTCAAAGAGACCTCCTTCAACATTGTTTATGAACAAGTATTCTCAAGCTTTCTTGATGTTGATTTGACGGACAGGAAAGATTTTGCCGATACAACTGTCAGTGAGTATTTGTCGCAATCCTGATCGAATTCCGATGTTTTTCCGGTCAGTTCGGCCGTGTGCATCTCATAGCTTTGAACACATTTGCCGCTCTGCACTATCCCTAATCCCAAGTGGGGTGTAACTTTCATTGGCGTGCATATTTTCGTTTCTTCCCCTCCAAATTTGACCAGTTTTCCTATCAGTTATAGCCTACTTGATTCGCTGAGTTGGCAGCCTTAATTTGTTATCAAATTATACAATTCATCTTTTTCGGATTAATTACCATGATTGTACTTTTATTCTTATTCATGATCGCATTTGCTTGATGTTATTTATTACAGAATCGTCACGTGTTGATAAAGACAGTCTTTTGACTTTGATAGACCTTAGATGCATAAATTCCGGTAGAACATCGATTTGTAAACCTAGCAGTTGCTAGCAGCTATACAACCATCTTTATGATAGCGCCTTACCACAACTGTCAAATTGTTTAGTTCAAACAATTTTTTAATTAAAGAAACACATTACTTATCAACGGTCCAGACATTCAATATAATAAAAAGTAGCAAATTCTCAAACGTTGCTCTTTTTGATTACTCGAAGAGTATTTTGGGAGGTTGAGCGTATTACGTCAAACCTAGTTTTTTCGGAACAAATGCAGCTGACCTTTAAGAAAAGACAGCGGACCATAGTCTACCGACATACGATCTAATTGATGAAACTTGCACGACACCTTTGCAAATCCAGTAAACGATCATAAACCTAAGTAATGTATGTCCAGTTGACAGCGGTATCAAATTCCCATCGTTCTGGAGTCTTTCTGTACCAGTCAATCCTTTGTTACTTACTTCTCATAGGTCGAATTATGACTAATAATCCAAAAGAGACCATGTCTCGAAAGTTACCCAAAGGATCGTACTACAGGGTTTAACGAGGATCGATCTAAAAGTTAGACGGGAGTGGATAAGTAATAGGAGAAAGTTCGATTAAGCCCCTAGTGGATCCAATTCACAGACATAGACCCCTATGTCGTGATGACCACGATGAATCTGTTCATACATGGTTCCGAATGACATGGAGTGAAACAGTAACGTTAAGGTTTTGTTGAGCTGACAGCGACGCGAATACTTTTGAAACACACTATGTTATCTGGGGGGGGGAGTTTTATTTTGGTAGTCGCTGTGTGCCTAAAATGTGAACATCACAGAGGGTTGGTGAGAGATTCTTCTATACCATATATTTTCTGCCTTATAGTTGCCTTCTCCTTCAAAAGTGGTTGTTGTTGGATAGCAGCTTTTATTGGATGGTTGCGGCGATCAAGTTAATCCAAGGATATTGATAAGCCAATGCACAGTATTGCTAGGAGGCGAGAAAATTAATTAATTAATTAATACCATACATAAAGATCTCTATAGACGAAGTCGAACTCGTGAAAAGCAAATGAGGTGTTTGAGAATTGTTTTGATAAGTTTGGGGCGAACGTAGACGACACTGAAGGATGCGAGATTCACACATTAAACATAGAAAAGAAGGTCGAATCTTGATAACGTTGCTGATACTTGGAACCAAAATGTTCAGTGGGGCTAACTCTTCTTGAAAATCTGTGAAGACATGTGCATGTTTTTGACCAAGTGCACGTTTTTAATCAAATGAACATTAAAATGCACAAAACTAAGTTGTAACAAAGATAATAGCAAATAGTACGCATCATACTATGATGACTAGTTCGATATAGTTTGAATGTTATGAAGTTGGCTGCCACAAACCGAGGAAACCTTCCAAATGAAGTCGAAAGATGAGAAGTAGGGAATTTTGATTTTTCCTATCAACTGAACACCCTCTACAACTAATCGAAGTAGTCTCGTATCCAAGCGGTTGTGGTTGAGCCTTCACACATGATGATTCAGTCATGCATAATGTGAGGGGAATGGCGCACTGGTCAGCACTGTTGACTCAGGAAAACGCGGACGGAGTTCTAGTCCCAGCCGTGACAAGGACATACACTACTGACGAGCTGTAATAAGAGCAAAACTCAAGTCTAGTGGTTGTTTTCGAAAGAGGTCGGCTGGAAAGTCTACGAGAATTAGACAGGTGTGATTAATTGTGGGTGATATTCAACTTATCCGAAAGTCGACGGCAGCGAGACCAGCGTCGCGTAGCACAATCACGGAAGGTTCTCAAATAGCATATTGTTGAAGCTATCAGAAGTGTAGTTGGACTTCTTTAAAATCACAAATCGTTCGTTAAATTTTTAAAAATAACTGTCGAAAGCTGTGAAGTTTGGATACCGTGTATTTCCAAGTGTCGCAAACATCGCTTTCCAATTTCTAGTGAGATAACACTTTAGAATCAAAGCCAGTAGATTATTGTTTCTTTCCCAGCGTTGTTGTCATGTACCTTGCAGTTTCGACAATAGCTGGATGATAAATGTTAGAGGGTATTAACACTTGAGATTTGAGATTAGTTATCAGATGTAGGTGTTAAGCTGTAATCTTATGCGTCAGTTATGATGTAATTAAACCACAGTTACAAAACGGAAGTAATAGAAATTATCATTGTCGCCTTTTAGCATCGAACACACAAGAGACAAGATGAATGGTATGCACCTTGTACGGGGTAGCTTAAATTTAGTATCCGATTCATCTTTAAATAATCGCATGAGTTTTATCGTGATCTCTATTTATGGAAATTGTTTACAGGTGTTTCTACTACTGAATCCACACCTTTATCAATGTCACTTGAAACACTGATCTTACCTGATACGTCATCGGCTATCTATTCTGTACGTGTATTTTGTCAAGTTACGCTAATCCAAAGTGATTACAGTCTGACAAGTCAAGTGTTTGCCGTAATCAAGCACATGAAAGCAAGTTCGGTTGGTCAACAAACCACTTTGCCATTCATACACGTTAGGTTTCAGTAGTATTGTTGTTACTAAGAATTGTAAACATTCCATCGGTAAGGACAGACATTGTGTACCTCAAATGTCCAGCTTGTATCAATCATGAATTAAGACATTCAAATTCGTACCATGACTCTTAAAACTATCTCCCACTTTAAGCTGCCTTTATTCTATATACTTCTCAGGAAGGTTAGAAAATGAAGGCAGCTGAAAGTGTTGATGTACGTCCGATTCTGTGTTGGACATTTTAGAAAGAACGACAGATGAGGAGTAGAATGAATTTGAACATGTTTATCTTGATGTCAGCAACTGCAACTGTGTGAAAAAGAATAGTGTTAGAGAAGACCTAGACAGTGGCCAAAGTTGAAAGTAACCACAACCTATCTGATATGTGAAAAGAACGCTACAACATACGGTTTTACGGTTACTGACTAAAATCAGTTGCGGAGAATCGGCAGCAGCTTCATTTTATGTGGAGAATTTTGATGATCAGGCTGTGTGAAGACAGTTCAATTTCCTTGATGTGTGAGTAGAGCCAGCGTTTGAAATAATCAGCCGGTGACTGTGGGGAGATTTGGAGCTTGACCACATCCGGATGTGAAATAAGTGTCTGTAAGTCAAGCAGCTCACTTGATGCTGTAGCTTCAGATAGTCGCTGCAGTGGTCATTGTGTATGGACTGAGTCTGTGCAGACTGCCTGACAGCCACGTGCTCATCCGTCGGAATAACGCGGCTGCAACTAGTCAGAGTATCCTGATTACTTTATTCACATTGGTCCGACAACTATCAAATAAGTGATCCCTCCTCAATTTAACACCAGAAGAGCTCACGGTGATTGGTTAGAGGGTCTGAGGAAAACAGGTGACAGTCCGCTTGAGTATTACCGTCTTTAAGATATCCGGAATAAAGTAATACTCTAGCTTAGTTCACAACTCACTGTCTTCTGTTTCTGCTACGTTAACTTTAGCCTTTGGCTCGAGCTAATCCCTGTTACCGTTGCATTAACAAGTTTAATGTATTAGTGAACTTTGAGGTGACGATTTTGTTTAGGTAAAAGTGATTTCACAGAGGGTTCTATTTAGTGATGCAAACACCTCCATGTTCACAGGAATTGACCCATGATATGTCGAAACGTTGTTCCAATTCAGACCACCTGTCCGGATACGGTAATGAACGTAGTAGCTGTCTAGATTTCACGTGAAACATTCTATCATTCATAAACTACAGATAACAATCCTAACTAGTTTGTCCGAGTTAATTACTCACCGATACTATCAGAGTGATGTACCTCAAACGGTAAACCGATTTCTGTCTAGCGGTATGACATTTTCTGTTCGTTTCTTTTGTAGATATCCTAAACACACCGCCGGTAGATCGTCGTGATAGGGTTCCGTCTGTACAGCAATTTTTAGCATGTCCCATAATAACTGACATGGTATCATCCTATTCAATTCCTATCTCATTAGTTGCCGATGAATATGACAGATATGCATATGTAATACAAATTCATGCTTATCGATATTTCTGTGGTGGATTCACTCGATTACCACTAAAGTTTCATTTGACGAAACGGATGGAATGACCATTTTTACAAGTCTAGTTTAATACATATGAAAGAAATGCGATCGTATGCGGCACAACTAGAAAGACTTAGGTAGAGAAATGTAATGCCACATAAATATCACAATTGATGTGAAGAATGTTTAACCATCATGCGCACTAGAACTCAAAGTATTGATTCCGAAAGTGGATTTTTGGTCACTATTTTTAAATTACTAAACACTTTTTCTATTTGGTTCACGAATGGGGTGCACTATAATGGGTATCCGATTGTAATTTTCAAGTAAGTTGGCATACGAAGCCTGTATGCGAATAGAACCCTCGTAAGAAATCAGGACAACGGCGAATGTCTGCCATTTCAGATCGACTGTTTGTGAGTATATCTCTGCAAAGTTGTTAGACTATGTGCGTGTTAGACTAGAATGACTTTCGTGTTCGAGAATACAGTTATTTGAAACACCCGCTGTACCGTCGCAGTTTGATGGCAGTGATCGAACAACATTTATCTTCATAGTTGACTAATCTGTGTGAAGGTCACAGAAGGTCACACTTGTGAGAGTCAATAATCGGGAAAAAGAATGGATCAGTCACACCTTTCAACATCAAAACATTTGACAACTCAAGGTTGAATAACTACAGAATGGTCCTAGGTACGCACACATCATAGAGTTCGGCGACGTGACCCTACCAGCAACGAGGGTGATCCAACCGTGACCTTAAGAGTCGCAAGCTTCATACGAACTTCTTTGGAAACAAAGTTGCATATTGTAACCGAAGGGCGATCGGTTTGGCCGTTGCTACTAAGCTCCGTTAAACTGGAAAGAACAACTTATGTGGAAACCCATCTTATTATGGGGTTGGTGATTAGAATCCGCCAGATTTGAGGTCGTCGCACTAGTGCTTGTTTCATTGATTCCAAGTCATGTTAGGTGATGTCCCGATCTCTATTGATTGCATTTATTAATGTTGACGTCTACAACAAATAAGTCCGTTATCCTAGCTAAATTTTTTTTCTGTAGCTTCCAGCAACCGTACTGTATGGTCCCGGTAAAGCATTAATGAAAATGGTTGCATGCCACATCCCGCAAAGTTGGAATTTCCACTGTTGAGCCTCCGCACGCATACTGTTCTGTCTATACCAAATCAAATGCAGGAGAGGTAACTGTCCACATTAAACCAAATAAATCAGAAGAAACTTGCTTGAACTCAGAAGTTCTATTATTATTGGACAACGCTACGTAAAGTTGTGACTTTCTGGTTCATGGGCCTCTTAGAAAATTACAATTGAGCAGCTTAGATTCACAGTCATCCAGACTTTGTACTTTGTATATCAGTTTCAAAATAATTGGTCTTTAGATTATCTTGTATGATAACTTTATCCATTCTACACTTGGCCAGTAAACCGATAATTATTTAAACCACAAGAAATCTTATTAGACAACAAGTATAAAAACTAGCCGTTTGTCCATTTAGATTACGTGGACATGTGCGGCCGAATGTACATTGCAAAGCTTTGCTGGTGCTCGACAGCAGGATGGTGTTCACACCCTTTTTATGTAAAGTAAATATATAACGTTGGCCTTATGAAAGCAAGTGATCACAACACACTTCTTCTGATTGCCCTGTGTAAATGGAAGACACGTTTGTGATCTCATTGATGCGTAAAGTTCACCTGCACAACAGTTATGCTAAATATAATATAGAACTGTTGTGACCAGTCGGACATCAAAAAGCTCCTCAATAACATCCGTGACTTTACGGCTGTAACGTCTGTTACAGTCCACCATATGAATCCCACGTGCGGTGTTAGATGAACACATACCATTTTGTGAAAAATGTCAACTTCACACATGTCCTACTAGTAAATGTAACATTCGGTTTGCTTTTCGGAAATTGCTGTACCTGAGAATTCTTCTACCTATAGTAGACCGCTTTACATCATAGCCCCCGACAGTGCGATGCCGATTGATGCTATGTGTCTTGCGGACAAAATGTAGCGACACTTGTGGAGTGATTACCGATTCGAATCTCTTCAAGAGCCTCATCACCAGCCTCTTCACGACGTTGCGAGGAGAACAATGTTTTAGAGAGTGCGCAGGTTTACAGAATGGATCAGGTACCGAATGACGCGTGCACACATTCAACTATTCCTCACTTCATTCAACTCAGTGCGGCTCCGTCGACTTCGGTATACTGACAGGTAAGTACCAACTTCTTTCGATTGTCCGGAATGTTAAAAAGCGAACTGATGAGTTACGATTTCGCCGCTAGACAATGGATTGAACCGTACGCTTTTGGAGATTCAAAAATGAACGATTCAGTGCTCACACAATTCTTCCCATAATACAATGCGACGGCACTTCTCTCCAGTTACCAGCTCCAATCTGACCAACTGGAAGTAATGGCTTACAAACACAGTGCAAAAATATCTTTCAGCCACTGTTGTCCGTTCCTAATAACCGAATATATCGCGGTGACTGTTCACTGGCCCACCGACGCCACCTTATTTGAGAGCTTGACTCATTTTACAGCGAAAACAGCTCGTTTGAATACCAGTGTAATAGGCAGGGGTTGTGGAGTCTGATAGCGATAGCCTCGGCCGTTGATAACAATCGCACTCTGACAGCTCTGCAACAGCATTGACGAACCTTGTAGACTACTCGGAACGCTTCATCCAGGTTTATTTGATGGCCAGTGTCAAGTAAATGGGAGCCAATCGCACTGGAAATAGGCTTTATCGATCCGTTGCGAATCCATTTCGGTAGGTGTTCACGTATTCTTTCCGTATCCTTTTCGTATAAACCCTCCACCTCCCCTGGCCAATCATTCCGCATCCACTTGAAACCCGCGCAAGCGTGAACCACTCAACACCAGTGTAATACTCTGAATTAGGGACTTCGATAGCCCTAGAAATCATACTCGAATTAAAACCTCCCACGCAAGTAATAAGCAGAAGATCCCGTAATGGTTGCAGTAAGCAGTTCATATTCGTGAGACAAGAAGCCGAATTTATGGATGTACAACAGTATTAAAGAAATCATAGTCACTCATTGGCTAATCATATGGACACATACAAAGTCACAAACTGAACGTTAATTGGTGCAATACGGAACAGAGAAACAGGCGAATAACAGAAGGCGAAACATTGAGACGGGTTGTCCAATCCTGATGCAGTGGCTTCAGCGCAACGTTTGGATTGGCCTCTTGTTAGAACTCTTATTGTGTCGGGGTTTGGAGTAGCGGTTAATCAAGTAGATTTTCATCATCGAGAAGCAAGTGCACCCATTTATGTGTGCAGAAAACAACCGTGTGATTTTCATTTCAAGACCCACCTGGCCAAAAGAGGTTATTTGACCCTAAGCACCTCTTATGACCATGTGATTCGTACAGGCTGAAGGCTAGTAATCGCCATACCCGTCCTTGTGTCGAACATCAAGACAGGCGAAGCGCAGACGACAGCCGCACACAAGCGCTGTTTGGAAGTGACTGTGAAAGCAATAATCAGAGCACACACTTATATGAGATTCAATTACGAAAAATCTGGACTTCGGCTGGATTAGAACCAATGACAGAAACGACATGCTCCAGTGCGGCAACCTACGAAGCCACACCGGGAGCCAAGAAACTTCACATTTGGACTCAATTAACAGTGTTATATGGAATCCAGCAAATGATCCAGAGGAATGATTGTCCTAGCAGGATTTCTTATCAGTTCATCCCATATTTTTCGTGATTGGCCCTCATCTAAATCATGAAATCTGCCACACCAATAAGAAAAACACACATTGACCGTTTTGTCTAAATACCCGAATACTTAGTCACGTAATGTAGTGAGGACGTACGAGTGCACTATGTTGCTCATGAGTAGTCAGACAGTACCTGCAAGTAGGTATTGCAATAATCTAAGAAAAATACAGAAAGGAACATTGGATTGTACTGTAATGGTGTTTTCCATGCATGAAATTCACACGGACAACTGTTGTATCCTCGAGTTCATTGGCATGTGCAAATTAATGTTTGTGTTAAAAATGATGTTGAAGAAGATACTCGTTTTTGGTGTGACATTTTCACGCCAAGTACAACATAAGTCAATTCTAGACTGCGCGAAACCTGGTGAAATGTGAGTGTAGTGTCATTTGGAGATTATAGACATGGTTACTATGATGCCGCGTCAAATGTTTCAGTACCGGCAAGCCATGACAACTTCAACGCTTGAATACAAGAATTGCGTGCCCAGATTAAGGTTTCGCAGCGACCAGAATACATTTCACATCTCGGTAGATCGGCGTAAATACGAAATCCTCACTTACTCTGTGATCCGAGTTGTCTAGCTGTGCCACCACCAGGCAAAATGGTGTGTGCGAATTCTATCTGATAAGCGTCTTGTTGTGCAACCGATGAAACCTGCGTCACAGGAACAAGAAAATTAGTAAATACAAAATGGCATAACACTACTGGATACTACGTCTTTGGGGTGAAAGCATACAACTGGTTTAGAGGTAAACGGTAATCTTAGTTTTACAGCATGATACGTTATGTGCAGGGCCGTAACGACCTTTCTGCTCATCGATACACTTTATAGACCATCCTTGTACGGCAAGTTCATATAGATAGTCTTCCGTCTCGTAGATAATTCACGGTCCTGCTGTTCCGTTCGTTGCATATTGCGAGCTAGGAATTTGTCTGGATATCCATTCACACGAAACGTTTCATATAAAAGCCCTCTCTTGGTCTACCGTATCAAAAGTACACATTTTGTAGATTCGATTTACTAAACAGTGTATCAAGTTCCGTTTCTGCTACGTTGAAACAAAACTGTGGAAATGGGCATGCTGGCCACATCATGTCCCCTTCGTGTATATGCTCCACTTGATTGATCCATCTGGAAATTTCCTTGGCGTAAGATCACGGAAAGCCAATCTCCGGTCCTGTTCTGTTTACAAAGTGAGATTCAGCTTCCTGTGTGCCAACTTAGCTAATAATAACAGAGTCAGTATCAATGTGGCAATGAACGATACGGAGAATGTCGTCTACATGCCGTTTGTACAAGACGTACTGTTCTACCAGTCCCGCCAGCTTTGTTTATTCAGTTATTCCCATGAAAATATTCCTCAACAGTGGGTCTAAAGGCGAACCCATTGCAACCCCATCTCTGGCGAACGATTTTCTTATCAAACTGAACTTACATATCCTACATGCAAACTAACAGAAACTCATTGAGTTGCTCACCCGGCATTTGAAATTCTTATTCATTCGAATAGATGTAACTAAACATAAAAATTAATTGTCTATATGAGTGACACGTTTGCAAACAGCGAGCACACGTCCACTGATAACAGACTTTTACTATCAACAGTCTGACCTTCTACAAGTTCAATGAACTAGAACGTGTCCTTGAAGTTAAATGGGGCTGAGGAATGGTTCAAAAAGTTCAGCTAACCACTGCGCCCATGTACTACATAGCGAGTTCGTCACATCTAAAATCGGGTATGGGAGCGCGCCATCCTTATGAAATTTAGGTAAACTGTGGAGTCTTGGTTCAACTGAGCCTGTTGGTCGCACCCGTCTGAATACTGAGACATCAGTCCATTCATTTTGCTTCATATCTCTTAAAGAATTAAAGACATGCTTCTCAGTTTCAAGTATCCTGTCTTTCCCAATGTTTATATTCTGCGAAATATGGCATCGTTACTTAGCACATCCTTCTTATTTACGTACGCTTGTTTATCTACCAGCACTTGCCTCGCGCCTTTATCAGGTCTAGTAATCAAGATGTTGTCGTCCTTTTGTAGGTTATTAAATACCTCCATATGATCTCTTGCCAGCATCCCACGTGCACTGGGCTTCATGTTGAAGCACTTATGGCACGCCTTGAACAAAGTTGTTTGGAACTATTCCAAAGTTATTTGAGATGGTGGCATGAGATCACCTAGTTTACCGAGTATGTTTTCGAATCGAACTTCTAAATCAAACTGACTGGTCCGTTAATTTGGACAGCAAAATTTCGAACCCAATGACAAAACTTCTACAAGTTTAACAGATAGACGCGGTGGCAAAGATTATGAAAATACCTATGCAGGTTCCTCTGGAAAGCTGCTGGTTCTAGGGTATGGTTCAGGCTGTAGTTCAATTTCCAGAGTCTCTCTTCCATATGTTTCCGTATGATAAGTTACAAATGGGCCACACATTGAAGACGTGTTTGCACTGTGTGAAACCCGTGCAACCGACTGTATTCTAAATACGCTACATATGCGGCGATTGTGTCGATCCCGTTCAGCGTATGACGAATCAGGGTTGTTGTCGTCGGCTTCCCATGATTCCTCTTCAATGTACTTGGAAAGAATTTTGGAAATACTTTCGTTTTTATGCAGGCTTTCAGAAAACCAGTTTTCGCACGCTACCGCATGCTTTATGCTGAACCTGAAGTAACTTATTCGAGTATTTCAGTGGGGTTGAGTCTTGGGATTGTTTCCACTGCTCAAATATATCCAGAGATTTCCTCGGAGATCAAAATGTGACGGAAAACCTCGTTTTCGGTGTGTCACCATCAGACCAAGTATAACACAAGATGGAAGGATTGTCATTTCAGGGTTGTGTGGAATCTAGCATCATTTGGTTATGACATACAGAAAACGAGTTTGTTCGCCAAGTTTTGACTCTTGATGAAATCTCTGGCTATAATGGAACAGTTAAAGAATACAATCCATATAACGATCTTCTGAATAAACAGTCCTTGTGTCACTCACATCCATAGCTCACAAAAGTTGGTTTCGTGACCAGAACTGAGGGTGAAGATCCTGTGGCGGCAGCTGTTCAATGATGGAAACAGCCGGAATTTCGTCGGGGATTTCGAAGTCAAAACCAACCGGATGAAGCTGGCGGTCAAGCAAGGCAAAGTCGGTGCTGTGGGTAGTCTGAAAAGATCCTGAGAGCCTGGGATAGGCCGTCGCGAAAAAGAGACTGACAGCCGGATTCGGAAGCCCTGCGACTGTCAGGAGGCAATGCGGTGGTTCAAAAGCGCTTGGATTGACTCCGCGGACGACGCTGTTGTTTACACCGTAACATTGTGGAACAGCGTTGGCAACAGTCAAGTCGAAGCTGGATAATCAGTCAAAACGACGCATGCTAATTGATCAGTCCATGGAGGGAATGCCACCAACAGTACGGGACTACCTCAAGATTACTCTTATAACACGCGCGATGACCTTGGAAGAGTTGCCAGTTATGGCTCGTTAATAACTGGCATAAAACTCACTGGTGGTCATTGAGTTGAAAACAACCGAACCAAGCAAAATGGACGACCTTCGAATCGCTATGGAAAAGCTAATTTAAATAATGGAAGTTTTGACGACGAAGAAGGAAGAAAAAATTGGTGGCAGCATATGCAGCGGATGATGGACACTGGCAGAGAAATGACAGGCAATACTGCAGTTCACGTTTGGTTAGTAATCAGTGGTAGTTGGAGTATCCTGTTTGACGGACACTAGGGTTACAATTTCATTTACTGGGACAAGGCCAGAGACTACCGTTAAGCCACATACAACGTTCGTTCAAACAGTGGGTGAATTCACCCTCAAAGTTAATGGTCTGGCAGAATATGTCGGCCGAAACTTTGGTCATGTAGTCAAATGGATTTTGCCATCCCTCCCGACATGCGTCGAACTACATTGGGACGAGATTCTTGGACTTTACAGAAGCTGTGATTGATGTGAGCCATGATAAGCTCATAACAAAGTTTAGTGTGGTTCTATCAGTGAGACGGTGCAAACCCCAACTTGGACAAAATGAAGCGAACACATCTAGATCAACTCCAGCCCGTGACGACGGGCTATTGAATGGAGTAATACTCAAATTCCCAGGACTGACCACTGCAGACCAAGACCTGTACGGCTACTGTGACTGGATTGAACGTGAAATCCACAATGATCCAAGACGAGTTTAGGTATTCAGTTCGTGAAGAATTTCAGTGCACTTGCAGCAGGAAACTAAACGGCAGGTGAAAGGAATGTTGAAAGAAATCGTCGAGCAAGCCGATAGTCCATATCATTCCCCCAATTTAGCTGGTAAAGAAACCTAGTGTGTCCACTTCAGACGGCTCAACGAGATCACAATCAACAAGGTCGTGGCAATCCCAGCAGTGTCGGAAGTTTTTCGTATGCTGCAGAATGCCAGGATATTTACAGTTTTGGATTTGCGGTATGGATGCTAACGGGTTCCAATCGAGCAATCAGACCGAGATAAAACAGATTTTCCGGTGAGTGAAAAACAGTATCGCTTCAAACGTATGCCGTCTGGATTGTCAGGCGATCCTTTTACGTCCAGATGACTGAAGCTTACGGTGCTGAACGGATTAGACAAAACAGTTGTTTATGGGGACGATGTCGTCATCTACAGAGCCAATGAGGTAAAACACTCGGTGCATGTTTTAGCCATGTTACCGAAGACTGAACTAGCCGTTCTATGGATTGATAGCCCAAAGTCACAACTGGCGAAATAAGCTGTGATATTACTCGTTTACGGGGTTAATCAGGGCCAGGTCCGACTACTACCCGAGAAACTGACGATGGTTAAAACTACTCCAGTGTCAACATCAATGAAGAAGCTGTAACAGTTACCTGATCGCATTGACTTCACAAGTCTAGTATCTGAAGGAGAGTTGTCGGTTTTATTGGTCAGAAAGAGCAAATCACATTTTTGTCAAAATTCTACTGACGAAGAAATAGCACCTCATCATGAAATTGACAGTGACCGGACAGAACATCATTGCAAATGCTATAGGAATCGGGGCCATACTAAGGCAGGGAGGCGCTTACTAAATCTCTCCGGGCGATGTAAGATAATTCACTCAGTAACGCGTATTCGACATTCCCAATAACGCTTATTCAGACGGTCGGGTTAACGGGACTATCTTCCAAATCCAATATACGTCAGAAAGGCGATCGAAAGGATTGGATCTGGCACGATACTTTTGAAAACAATTACAAAAAACTACTCTCTCATCTTGAATTTGAATCAACCGGATACACAAATTATCTAGGAGAAAAGCGTTTAAAATGTACTAACTAAACACGAGTCCGCAAATGGCCACTAGTCAACGAGAAATTAGATGAGTAAAACAATCTGGTGCAAACGAAAAAGGTAAGTTACAATAGACTACTAATAATAATTACAAAGAAAAAGAGACTTTTTACATGCAGTCATGGTACAAAATTCTTCGTGATTGTTTACTGCGTTCAATAAAGACAAACAAAAGGCAAATTGGGAATCGGCTACCTACAAAAAATCAAACATGCCTCAACGAATTCATCGTTGCGCATCATGCCAAACATACCAAACGAGTTTCAGCAAATAACATATTGGTATTGTGGAATATGCCAGTCAGGTGCTAACTCCGGATCAACGGAAGTATTCAACGACAAAAAAGCAGTGTTTTTCGATAGCGAGTGCTTTGAGAACATAGAAGCCATACTTACTAGGTCAGTGTTTCTATATGGAGATTGACCACAAACTCTTGCACTGGACTAAATTAACGAAGGAATCCCGAGGAAACCTCGCTCACTGGGTCTCACGACTACAGGAGTACGAGTATCTGCAAAAGATAACTACGTTCTTGATTTGCCCTACCGAACGCAACACACGGATGAGATTCACAAGGATGTCATCGGATTTGATAGTATTAAACTGGAATAGGATAGTAAAATATTACAAACAGTAAGGTGGGTGAGTACGGCGACCTCGTAGGCGAGTAACCAGCTTCTGTCGGGACGGGAAACATTAGCTGGCGAAGGAGATCCAGATGTAAAAATTTTAGAGTACATTGAGCAGAATTGCGGTTGAATAGTGCAGGAATTTTAATGCGCCAAATCCGGGGTAGAATTAGCATACCAGTAATACCGGCGGAGTTTAGGGCGAAACCTATGATGGAATGTTTCCAGCTGGTTCATACCGGATGCCATCAAACTGTCGAAATTATGAAGTACACAGCTTACTGGACCAGAACGGAAGATGATATCAACAATTATGTACAGGCGTGCAAATAATGTCAGGTGATAAGGAGCGCTAACCACTCCAATCAACATTCCAATCAGCCAATTCCAGTCGGTGAAACTGGGAAATTATGCTTGGTGGACGTGAGGAACCACTTTTACGTAACCACGAAGGGAAAGTAGTGCACTGTCACCAAGACGAAACATTTTTTCAGATGAATCGAAACAGGTGCTATACCCAGTTTACATGCAAGCAATGTATACAGGGCTGTAATAGAACATATCGTTATGGATCATAAAGTACCGACTTATCATAGCCCCTGGTTCGAAAGTGAGGAGGTGAGAAACTGTTTGGGGCGTTCTGGTGACCAATTGTGGAACGATTGCCAATCACTGCATCATGTACTCAAAAATCACAACGTCACTTTTGTCACAAGGCGACGATTATTAAATTCAATCATTTTTGCCAGAATATTAGAATTTGGCATGTAGGCAGGGGGATAAGATGGATTAACTATATTATGGAGGTACACAAAAACTGCAAATTTGTGGATAAAACGTTTTGAACAAGAAAGCAATTTTAAATGCCTTTTAAATGTAGTCGACCTAAGATATGTGTTAATGAAATAAAGAGTTGTATTCTTAGGACAATGGTATGTTAACTGTTCACTTTCAGTCATTCTCTGGATAACCTTAGTTAACATTCGACATCATTATGTGAAATGCGATGAAACTTACTCAACACAGAGCATCCATATAATACTCGGAATTAGGGACTTCGAAGAGCCCTAGAAATCGTACTTGAATTGAAATCTCCCACGCAATTAATAAGGAAAAGATCTAGTACTGGTTGCAGTGAGCAGTTCCTATTCACGAGACAAGAAGCCGCATTTATAGATGCACAACAGCATTAAAGACATTTCTGTCTGTCATTGGCTGATCATATGGGCACATACGAAGTCAAAAACTGTAAGTTACTTGGTGCAGCACAGCAAAAAGAAACTAGTGATTAACGGAAGGCTTAGCATTGCGACTGTTCGTCCAATCCTGATGTAGTATCTTTAAGGCGATGTTTGGATTGGCCCGCTGTTAGATCTTCTATTGTGTCGGAGTTTGGGTAAGGGGAGAATCGAGCAGATTTTCACCACAAGCCATTCAGGCGTTCTCTATGTGTATCACTTTTAACAGGGAGGCACAACGCAGTAAAAATGAAAGACAGTGATGGACATGTAGTCAGGTATCGGTGGTATGATAAATGGACAGGGAATAACACAACGTTACGAGTAAGTCGTAATACTCAACGTTTCAACCACCTCGGATGGCCTTCCTCAAGAGTGTTTTAATCGAAATCCATTCTTACTTAATTCACACTGGATGTGGTGCGGATATCTTGTACATTTGTGGTATGTTTGATGTCAACTTTCTTCTCAGAGTGTACCCGCGGTTCAATAATCTGGCTTTTCATATGGCTATTCATCCCATGCATACACAATGGGCTGACCATTAGATCTGCTTGGACATCGAGGGTAACCTCCACGACTGATTATCCTTGTTTTCTCCTTGCTCTATCAAATCATTGAGGTAGTGTGGGCGTATAGATGAATCAGGGTGCTTTCACAAAGTTGTTACTGAACAACGGACCAAGTATGTGTTAATCCCCTACCAAGTTATCTAACATGGGAATGGCTTTCTTTTGCTACATCATCCAATCAAATGGACAAATTATACTTTTTATTGAAACAGGTGTCAAACCTTGCTGTAAACCTATTAGTAAAATCAAGTGGCACTGAATCAAACACTATCGGAGCCAGTAAATAGTCATCAGGGAAATAACCTCGTTTCCGACTTTTGCCTTTGCTATTTCGTTCTGATAACACCGTTCACTAATGCCCGTCGCTTAGGCTACTTAAGAGGTTTCACAACATTAATCTGAAACAAGGTCAACACCGATTGTATCGATCGCTTTTTACTTGACCCGGTTAATTTTAATCGAATCGAATCTTAATTGCTTCATTTGTTCATATTAGCTCGATCAATATTCCGACCTTGATTTACGCCAGCTTCTCTAACGCATGTTCATTCATTTTCAAGCCGTTTCTATGGCTTCTTTGGGATTAGCATTTTTGAGTAGGAACCTCCTTTGTCTCAGATTGTGACCTGGGTTGTCGTAGATTATTGGTTATTAGTGGAAGATTAAATCGACACAAACTAAACCTCACACAACTGGTGTTCACTTTTGTATCCAGATGAGCTTTTGCAACCAACCATTGTCAAAAGGAAACAATAGGCTTTGGTTTCGCTCTAGTTAGTGCTCATCAGTAGTGCAATGACCAAGGTTTAACCTTTGGTCACGTTCTCTTAAGTCAGTTATGTTGACGGTTGTTCCATTGCCTACACATTAAAAAAGACAGAGGCATCACATTCAAATACTTAGACGTGTTCACCTGTGAGTAATACCCAGATCGTTTGGGCCGTGCGGGAGGTGACACAGTGACTGTCCTGTTAATTCCAATCGATAACCTTTCGTCTAGGACTTTTTGTCAGGTTTAAATCACAAAACACAGTAAACTAGGGGATTTGGTTCTGATAAATCGAGCAATGCTCACATTTTGTCGTCGCATTCGTGATCTGATGGGCTTTTTCAATTTGTTCCCTTCGAAAAGAAACACTGGCTTTGCGTGGCACATGTTGATGAGCAGACTGATTTACCATCATAATCCTGGAAGGATTAATGGCTGGTCCAAGTGGTACGGGGGAGCACCGAATAATCCAATTACGATGTTACTTACCAACACAGGATGTGCTTAGGAAAGACTGGGCGTCATACGTGAAGCTGGGTCATAGAGCAGTCAGAAACATCGCGCATATACATAACTTCACTCATAAGCATAGAATCTGGAAGCCTGTATAGTCCATTGGGCGGTATATCCGGATAACAGAGCAGCAATGTGACGCAGCTACCAAGTTTCGCCTTCTGTGTTGAACATCACACAGAGATTTGCCGAAGTTGTTTGCTGTATGTATGGTATATCCAATACCTTGGACTCTGGCAACAAAATCCGGAGTCCAGTCCAAAGAGCTTACTGAACGGACACACTTCCAAACCCAGTCGAATGAGCAAACGGGTACAACACACAGCTGAAACCACGACCGGATTAGCTGGATATGCGTAGGGCAGGATGTAAGCGCAATTCTAGTCAAGTCACTCCGTCTCGACATCTCAGAGTTGTGGCCATCACAGTGCCACCACAGTCAATAACAGCTGGTTGTTCACACATGAAAGATAATGCTGGAAAGGAAACCTGAATGCGTCGGTGAGTGCAGACTGACAAAGTAAAAATATGATGTCTTCCTAACGGATTGTGTCATCAGAATAATTCCTTCACCAAATGGCGGATAATAAAAGGCTATATTCGTGAATGAAACAGATTTACAAATTATTCAGATAGTGATCGAAACCTATCAAACTTTCCACACAGTCTGATACAAGTCATGCTATCTTTCTGGGTTTATCGCACCATTTGTAGAAACTGACATGCTGTCTTATAGCCCTACTGTGAAAGCAATATGCATCGCTCGACATTTCTCAAGGTTGTGGCCTCGTCACTAATCACTATCGTTCCACTTCATGTCAGCATGTCTTATTTGACCATTTCATTCCTGATGAAGGCAACTTGTAGCATTATCGAGATTCGGGTGGACAGGTCGTTCGAAAATGTTGTCCAGATTGAGGTGTTTTTACTCCCGGAAACTTGCCTCGCTCTGTCAAACGATATATCTAGGATGCGAAGGCCGTTTAGTTTTGGTCGACACCAAACACTCGCGTCATACGGAATTTGATTAGGTGAATACGAACTAGGAGAACATGTTGATACATTTGAGTACTGATCGGACTGGGCTGGGGATATAAAGCACTCCTTACAGGTATTTTGTTTGTCCGCCAGCTGTCTTCTGTATGACTGTACAGACAGTAAATGTACATGTTTCAGGTGGCGGATTAGAATGGATATTTTCATTTCACCAAGGGCACGTCAGACCTGTCGACCCTAGGTTGGCTAGTTCGATCAGTATGTCTATATATCTACCAGGCTGTATGGCCGTCTATCCATCTAACTCTGATCATGTTGAGTTAGTGATGCCGTTTACAGCTTTCTAGAGACTAGTTGCACATCCAGCGCAATAAATAGTCGGTCTTCATCCTAGATATCGTGGCTAGTTAACGTGTATCTCTGTGAATAATGACGATATGTGTCGCTCACCAAAATATCTATCAGATTTCCTACTCAAATCAGAGCTGATAGAATCCGCTAAGTATGCCAATCTGTAAATTGGCGCTAGAGTTTTGCTATTCTACTGACATTTCAAAATTATCTTCAAGCGAAGATAAGAAGGAGAGCACTATGACATAAACCGTGAATTCACAAGAGATGCCCAATATGTTCTCCGCGGTTTTGCTTGCACAAAAGCATTCTCCTTAAGCATGACCATAGCACACGTTGCAAAGCAGTCTGGCAGATTGCATTGCATTCCTAGATTATAGCCACCTAATTCTTTGTAGAAGCTGTGTTTGAATTAGCTTCATTTCGTAAAATACAACTAGCAGAACAGTCATTTGTTAATGTGCGCGATCGACTAGTTCTTTGCAAGCCACCAACACTCCCCGTTGTAACAAACTTATTTGTCAGTCCTCGAACTGATTAGCAGGTTGCATACCCACATATATTGTACTAAAATCTCCAATGTTCTCTTCTACATTTTCACTACAAGCAACATGAATAAAAACCAGTTTAATAAATTGTTCAGTTGTCAAAATACCGGCATGTCGTTCACTTGCTTACGTCTCCAGAGGGTGATCTGGTTTCAGCATGATAAATTCGTCCAGGCCGGACAATCCCTTAAAGGCGTGTAGTCACGTACTATCACTCGTGGAACGTAAGATCTTCCCTCTCCCTCTCCCGTTCTCAGAAAACTATTACTTTACACGACTGAGAAGCTCTGAGTGTTTTGATCAAACAGGAGTTGCTGACATAAACAAACTTAACCAAAGGAATAGAAGGTCAAATGGTACCTGTTAACTCCGCTGTTCTTGTCAAGGTTTGAGAGAACTCGCTAGCTATCGATCGACCAGATGCATTTTATTGTTTTCATCCTCAGTTGTATCAAATTTGCTAGTACTGGAATTGTGTGGAACTGTTTTACTCCTGTTTATTATTATTTTTATCGATTCGCTGTTTCTGACAATTTTGTGGAAGTTTCTTTACTGGTTTGGAGGGACACTTGATTAGACAATGGTTACCGACATCTGTCACCTTGATCGGAACGGTAATGATGTTATCGATCATCCGTTTCATGGTCTCATTGTTTGCCGAGATGTTCCGGTCACAAAAAAGGCGTGCATCAGTATTCGTTGACCACGGTGTCCTTCTGCCCCGCTGGCTGGTCCACAGCGCAAGACCACTAGTCTAAATCATTGGCTTCTTCGGAATGAGACGGGCTGATGAGATAGAATTTAGCCTGCGTGATCTGACGCCTGTTCTGTTTGAACACCTTACGGCTGTCGGCAGTATCCAAGCATGAACTCTATCGGTCACCCGCTTAGTGACAGTATGTAATTTTATAATACCAGACGGATAAGTGAATGTTTCCTCTAGTGTCATCTTCTGTTTCCTGTTGACCCCTCGAACCGTTTTCAAACTCAATGCGGAGCTCGCTTTTTATCAATTTCATTTCTGCTTGTGAAACGTCTAAATTGTCCTTAGTGCACCGTTCATTTTATACATTTACTGCGTTATCAGTCCGACCATTGCATTGTTTTGGACCGCGTTGTTTACACTGTTTAAAGCTTAGGTGACACCGCGCACTATTTAATCTACCGGTTCGTAAGGTCGAGGTTTCCAACAGGAATCACAATTGAGGTTTGTTACACCCATTTCTTCATCATTTTTCTGATGGATACTGTTCTCTTCACAGCCGTCTCTCAAAAAGAGACGAAAACTTCAATCCTAAATCTGTGACCAGTTGTCGAAATAACCCATGGAATAATCCACTCGATACTGCAAAGGTGGTCAAATGGGTATTCAGTATAACAATGACTTCGTCAACAGATTTCCTTTCAGAAGTATCAGAATTTGCATTTGGCGTTCAACACTTTGGTCAGTCAACCACACTGGTTTAGTTTAGATTACTACTTTCTTGTTCCCCTTATAGAGTTGTTGCAGTAATATAGTTGAGTATTTCTAGTATAAAGACTTCTGGCAAACATAACAACGTCTTTCATTGTCAGTTGAGTTTAGGTTTCATGAAGATAGGGATTGATAGATGGATTACCAAGTATTAAGGCTGTATGTAGCTGTCAACCTGCCATCTGCACTAGAACATTCAGGTCCAGTATAAAGTAAGTGATAAGATGTTGACTTGTTAGACAGAACTTATCAACTAACCCGATTATTACTGATGAGTAGTCGGGGATTTGGTTTATTTCAATTTGAACATCACCCACAGCTGATCGCAGCTGTCGCATTCCCATAGACTTTCCAGTCGGCCCCTTACGGAAAGAAAGTGGTTGAGCGTTCACATGTGATAATTCGGTCGTGCCTAACGTGAGGTCAATGGTGCAGTGGTAAACACGGTTGCCTTATGAACAGCGTGGCCGTGGTTCTAGTCCCGGCAGTGGCGATGATATGTACTACTGACGAGCTCTAATGAGAGCGAAACTCGAGTCTAGTGCTTCTTTTCGAAAGGGGCCGACTGGAAAGTCTATGGGAATGCGACAGCTGCGATCAGCTGTGGGTGATGTTCAAATTGAAATGACCTAATTATATCAATGGTCCCATCATTCCATATCTTAACCGTGGTAGAAGTATGCGAATTTACAGACCTGCTAATCAGTGCAAACGAATGTTTCAATATCTGGCCGCAGTCTGGATATTCCACTGAACCATGATGTTGTAAGTGAATCCAAAGCGCACGAATATTCATAGCCTCCTCCTGGTGAGACGTTCATTGGTAATTGACAAACTTGTGTTTTGACCTTGTGTGTTTGACCTCTATCAATCAGATCTTGTGACGATTATAAGCCTGTTGTTTATTTACAGCACTTAACGGGTGTTGAAACCTCACATGTATGCATTTCCACAGAAGGTAGTATCAAAAACTGCCTGTTTCCTTTTTAAGCACTGCCAGAACATCCAGATAGTTGATATCCCCTGAAGCTGGAAGTAAGCAGCCAGATACAGATATTGCAAAATCCGTGTGAAAACCCATAATAAATTCCTTCAGTTTTCACAGCACAACAGCGATTGTAGGCAAATGGCAACCAAGGTGAAGCTTAGTAGATGGTATCTAGCTTTGGGATAGAGTCCCATTCATGTATTACAGTATTTCCGAATAAATTCGTCCACGAAATTCTGGTCCAGACATTAAACAATTTTTCGCCTCAACGATCCAACATCAAAGCATTGTTTCGGCTTAAAACGTCCACTTTGTCTCACAGAGTTCACTGGATGACGCGATTTGTAAACAAACGTACCCTATTTCCGCACCGTTGGTTATCCTGCACAGATTTTGGGTCACAGGTGAAACGGTGATTTGTAGGCGTTAACCTGATGGTGATGTATTAATGATTATTTTATTCTGCTTACTGGACACAATATAGGACTAATGGTATCGAGATAAGTGAGTTCCTCGATTAGTCGGCCTCGATTGTGCCAAACATTAAAGGTATTGGAGTACGAAGGAATTCCCTTTGGCACACAGTATAGAAGGACTGCAAAGGAGACAGCAAGTAAATAATGGAAGCAAAGACTACTTGTGATTACGCTGTGTACAGTCTGATCTCGACAGTATGCTGATTCCTATGTATAGGCAAGTAGAGTTTGTGGCAATGAGATAGAGCCTCACTAGATTGATTTTGGACTACCTCTAAGCTCTTAAACAGGTTACAATAGTAAAGATCATTAGAATGTTTTCAAATTACACCCTCCATTTTAATCTCATCCTGTCAAACGATACTCAAAAGGACCGGTGGTCTTGTGAACGATGGCTTCGTTTTTTAACCGGATGATTGTCGATTCTCCTTACCCGTTGAATCTAAACGACAAAGATAACGGTCAAGGTGAAATGTCCCGGGTTCTCAGAAAGCCTTCAACTCTTCGACTTCAGAATTTCAGATACCATCCTATGGTTTCGCCACAACAGAGAAAGAACACAAATCGGATTATATCTCCAGAAAACTGATAAAAACACTTGTAACATGTCATACGCATACGAACACACATAAGACAGTATGTTGTCGATATTCACCAATGCTCAGCTTGGCGCACACATCTTCATCTCTGTGCACGCCATCACGCCGACACACATACCACATACGTATTTATATAAGTTTACATGCATCGGGCCGCTCTTATGTTATTTTACTCCCAACTAGTTTGTATCTATTGTACCTACATGTAGTAAACATCACTGAGGGAGAAGCTCCAGAATCTCTTGTTTTTGTTAGACACAGTAAAACGCGAGACTGTGAAGCTCTATTGTGATACACCAGAGATAGTAATAGTCTACTTGGTATCACGCATACAGCCGTTACCAACCTATCAATCACTCAAGTACACTGTAAACATTATGAATGTCCAAAAACGTGGCAGAAAAGGCAGATCCCAGTAAATAAACATTCGACAAAGTAGTGGAAGTAGACTGGCTGTTGTGCTCAGCAAGTGTTCTTTCATAAGGTCGACACGTCCTCGGAAAAAGAATGGGTCGCAAACTAACCATACTCAGTGTACACATCTTGTTTTCGATTAGCTGTGTGAATATTAGAGGTGTGGCCACGTGTGCATATGGCAACCCATTTCGCTCCTCCTAGATAGCCTAGGTAGTAGGGGCCGGGTGGATTTGGGTCCTAATCTATCGATTTCACCTGTTGTATCCACTGTCCTGGATCACAAGAACAGAAACTTGGTAGTTAGTGTAAAGGGATTGGATTGCATAAACGCATCCATACGAAGTCAACCGGCGATACGAAGACCGTTACGGCCAATCCCTATTGACAACGCGAGCAGACTGGTATGTTAGCGCGGTGGCCAATCAGGATAACACGCTGCCTTGGTATCGAACTTGGCTATAACGAGCGTCGGGATAAAACGAGTTGTTTAGGTGTGTCACGCGTTAAAACAAACGAGCTACAGGCGGAACCGTGCCGACCAACAGGAAAGCCAAGGCGTCGACCCCAACAGTAATTCTTCATTTTACTGATGCATCTTGTTTAAAAAAATAACTAACAAAAACTCAGTTAATCGATATTTGCTTTGTGCCACAAATTCTGTTTCTGATTTCGTTCCGGAAGGTAGCGACCTTCCACTGGTTGCTCTAGAGAAAACCAAAGTATACCACTTTGCTTTCACCGCATCGTAAACTCAGGTGCCCCTTTTTTCAGGCAGTGGCACATTTAGAATACTAGACATACTGCATTACTCACCGGGGCAGATAACGTATGTGGAACCGGTCCCAAGCACATAGTTGCATGAAAACCGATCGATTCATAAACGAGAATGTACCATCAAAACATATTTATAGAATAATAGGAAGGCCAATACCTGTGCGAACACTAGTCACAGATAGCAATTAGGAGGCGATTGGTTTCTATTTGATCCCCAACCTTTCATTACAACCTTGGTTGAGCCTACTGTCATATTCCTCCTACATCAATTGACCGCGCACGTGACTACCAGCTATTTCATGTTGCACAGGCATTTCTGCATACATGCAACCATACAAGTCGTACATGTGTTGACTGCAGAGGCATACGTGCACCCTAATTCAAGGACACTCGGACGCAAACATTCAGACTAACAGCCATACTTCAGACACACAAATCTATAAACACATAAGAAATACATCATGTCAGGGAATGAGGATTCCCATTGCTGATTCAGTGTATGCATGAGTGAATCAACTGAAGTGGCTTGGACCGCAGACTTGCGTAGCTTGTTTCACGTTCGTGAAGAATTCAGGTCTCATTGATGTATATGTATACAAACTGACCAACGTCAACGGGTGAATCTTCAAGTGAGACACTCTCAAGGCTGACAAAAGAGCTGCTGATACAACACCGGTGAAATCGAGGAGAATTTTGTAGGTCCCGGTTAGATCTTCACGAAGTTGTCTATATTCGAAAGAACAGAGCGTCACTTTTTCCCACTCGGCCGCACAGTTCAGATCTTTCATACCACCAGTCAACCTGGCGACTAGCCTTTGGACATTCCCAAGGCACTTCAAGTCTCTTTTGAAATGAGGGTTCCACGCCCGGACGAAGTACTCCAGGCGCGACTTCGCAAACGGTTTGTAAGGTGGTATAAATCAGTCTGGATCCCTCGAAGAGATTGTTGGGCTGAACGACAGCAGTTCTGGTTTGTTATCTCAAAGAAAATGCATATTGTATGGAAGGATTAAAGTTGTCATGGAGGTGCATCCTGGGGTCCCTGACTTTATTAACCTGAATATTGTTGTCCTGTAAAGTCCAAAAGACTGTTTTTAAAGTAGCTTGTGTATTATAACAAGAAGGACATGTGATTGTTGTGCCGTGAATGTAGGGATCAGGTACAGCTGAGTAGTCGTAATATATAGTAGCAAGGTGGACATGTGCACATGGAAACTATTGTAGGATAAGACGGTACACTGTATGATTTCCACACGCAAGCATAAATAGGCCAATATCATTTGTCCAATTGGGAAGGTCACATTACCCAATGCAATCAGGCATAGACAAGAGCAAGGTTACGGGCGCACTGGCGTGCCATTAGTGGTTATTCATACAAACGGGTTCGTCGCACGGACGCACACATGTTGTCTGTAGGGGCGCATTTAACAGGACAAAACATGTACTCCTTACTCTTCCGTCTTCTTTCGGAAGGTAACGAGGACCATTTGTTTTTTCTGTTGTCATGGTTTAGTGGGAGGTCCCAGTTGTCTGACCGTACTGCCGGACTGGTCGAATCCTGTTGAAGGTATGATCGATTCGGATTGCCGACAATCTTAACACCGTCAGTGAACACGTAGCAGAGCTCATTAAGGTCGTTTCATAACAGGTTCCACAAAAAGCCACCTGTATGTTTGATAAGCTTCATCAAATAACATTATGAGTGTTCTGTCTAATAATAAGTATTTAACGTATTCGAGGAATTCTGGCGTCATGCATAAACCTTATCTTTATCTAATAACAATCAGTGATTGACAGAGTCGAAGGCTTTACAACAGTCATGACAGCAAACTTCTGCTTATTTCCGTCTATCTATTCTTTTGATTATTTCATCTGAAGAACAAATGAGGTTCGGCAGACTCGACCTCGTTTTCACAAACCATGCTTATTAGCACCCATGTAATGGTTATGACAAAGACGGTTGGCCACGTGACCTCTGTTAATCCTCGTGCATACCTTCGACAGAGAGCTAATAAGGTGATAATGCGTAGCTTTGTGCCTTACTTCTCCCTTAAGAATAGCCACCACAGTAGATACCTTTTAATTCTCAACAGCCTACCACTGATTAGCATAGCCACAAAAAACCTCAACTAAGTGGACTAATCAGAGTAGCATGAATGTCGTCCATTCCCGAAGATTTAGAAAGGTGCGATGCTCGACGGATAGCCTTTACCTCAAAAACTGCTGGTCGTGAAGTTTTGCGTCGTGTGCACAGGCCTACTGATTCTTATTGTTTTCGAGCTCCTTAGCTTGTCTTCCAGCTGTATGTTCGCAAAATGTTATCATAGATGTTCAGCTTTCTAGTGCTCGTTAGCCAGGCTTTCCCGCTCGAAGGTATTAAAAGTACTAACATGCTTACAGAGAACAAGGTGCGACTGCATGTATCTGTTAAAAATTTTCGGGTTAGATTCGACCTTACGTGTCACTTATGCTTTTTACATTAACCTGTATTTTCGTCGGACCATTGCAGTACAATTTTTCGCGACTTCAAAACGAATCCCTTTTCAAAACCAACTGTAGGTTTAGAATGCTTTCATAAGCACTATTTCCACTTTTGTTCTTTAAAGACAGCAGCAAGCACCAAGATGGACTATCCTTTTTTATGTCCGCGAACTATAAACACATTCATATCCATTAGCATTGTCATATACAACTTTATTAATTCCCGGTAACTCTGTAATAAAACATTGTTGCTAGACGGTTATCAGTACGTCATCGCTGTGTCTTTCAAAAGTTTGTCTAATGCCTTATATCTGTAATTTCTAGCTCTATTTTCTGACTGGTTCCCACCTATCAAAATACTGGAACCTCAGAACTACATGATCATGTTTTCCTAATGGTTCATATATTTCTGGAACTAAGCCCTGTTCCCATTTCTTGTTACTACGGGATTAAGCACCGAGTCTTCTTGTCTTGGTCTCAATCTGGTTGCTAGCTGGACATAATACTGGTTAAAAATTGGGGGAGGGGGCAATTCAAGAATGTTGTTTACAAAATTTCTTCTTATGTAAGTCTGTCGGGGGAAGAACCCAATTCCCCGAAAATACCGTTTTATTTGACTTCGCAGTGGCCTAACTCACTACTGATTGTAGTGACCTTCATAGTCGGCACGGTCATGTGCCACGTCCCTCATCATGTGCGTTCTCAACCTTTGTGCCAAATTCTGGCGCCCCGCCCACACGCACGTCCTTTAGTTGGGACATCACTGTACTGTGTGAATCTTTGTCTGGTCCGCTTTCTGACCATGTTCTTGATTGGTCACGAACCCTTCAAATGTGGTCTAGTTTGTGACCGTGTGGTCTTCGGATTGAGTGACATAATAGTGGCTCTGTCCGGAGGTCTGTCTTTTCTCTGTGTTCATACGTTAGCATTGGGTGGTTGAGTTGGCCTGGAAGATTCGTATTAATCTTGAATATTTCGTTGTCCGTTGTTCAGAACCGTTGAACGTCGTTCCGTTATCTGCCGTTCCACTATCCGTTATTCCGTTGTCTGTTTACGCGCTCGTAGGCCGTATACTAAGTTACAACAAAGTTTGACAGTCCCGGTCTACGCAGGTACGTTTAGATTACTGAGTAACAGGATTGAACTTTGACTGCTGAGTAATACAGTTGTGGTATCTAGTCGTGTATTCTTCCACCTCGGTAACTCCATGGCTTCTGTATACACAGATCACAGATTTGTCAGTTGGTGTATCCAGGCCGTATGCAATTAATTGCTTGTACATTACCAATGTGAAGGCGTGTGCTAGCAACTACAATGTACTGGTTCGCAAATGACAAAAGCACTCAGCATTCAAATCTGCATTACTCTCTATTCTGTTTATAGTAACCCATCCCTGGTGGGGAAAACCGATCAATTTTCACTTTCTGTTTGAGCCACGTCCCGTACTAGCAACTACAACACATTGTTTGACTTCAGTGCTCAATACAACCCAACTGTTGACAATACCACAGGCCTTTGAGTAGATGGCTTCTATAAGTCTATCCCAGGAACACTTCGCCTTTCTTGGGTTGAATCCCTCAGGTGTTAGTCACGAAAGTATCGCCCTCTTTTAAAATCGTATGCTGGGGTTGACGTTATTTCGCGCATCTGATGACACACTCATTTGAGTGCTAATCCATTAGTTGAGTGGTCACCTCATCAGCAACAGAGATTTTGCTACACAACTAATTGGAAGCCCGTCCAGTGTTGATCAGAGGGGGTACTGGTTATTTCATGTTCTGGTTATCCAGACCAACACATCGACGTGCTGCATTGTGATAAACTGTCTGTACAGCTGGTCTTGCATCTTGACGTTGATTTCGCCTCGCCAAATTATCAGGAACGCCTTCGAAGTGGTTGTTAGTTTTAGGTTCCATGACCCTAAATTTCAATGAGGTTACTACGACCTTGCTAACTCTAGAGTTTATACCTGTTCCTTCCACTTACCCACTGTGACACCCCTTTTTTACTGACATACTGTGTTATACAAATTAACCTGGAAAGACTTATCTAACAGTAGTTGATCATTCTACTCTGACCCTACCATTCCTGAATAAAGGTTCAAAGACATGGTAGGCCGTTAGGTAACGTGTTCGCCCAAAAGCCACCTCTAGATATTTTTCAACTTGTTTCAACCTCATACACGTTAATCTGCGATCTCTGACACGTAGTCAATCCAGAGTAGAATGAGAACACGTGACAGCAACAGCTCGTAGCTTCATCGAGCACGAGAGAATGAAATAATAGGGATGAGACATAGATAAGACAATCAGTCAACCGATTGATTGTGTGGGTAACACGACTGGATCGTTCGGGTCCAGGATGACAGGACAGGGACACACGCGTGCACGGGGTAGACGGGTTACGTGCGGACAACGGCAGGGGTGGATGCCACAAGACTTCCAGTAGCTAAGGTATACCTTAAATCGGAGAAGTGGTACTCTAGTGTTTTATTTAACCGACCGTTCGCACCCAGCAATTTTACCGTCGCGCTTGCGTCGAGGCAGGTATCAATACTCCCATGGAATGCGCTGGATTTCTATTCCACTAGCTTATACCGGTTCTGCTTGTTGAACGGATGGATCCCTAACAAAGTTGAAGAAGCCCAGAGTATATTATTATTTTCATCAACCACTGCGGTAGTCGGAGCAGTGACCTCAGTCGTCAGTGTAAGCATGTCATCTATAGTGGATTCGTTTCCGTATCGAATTATACCGCCTCAAAGGAATTGGTCTCCGAAGTTGTGTTTGTTTCTTTGAATTTAGCTCTAGGTGTCTAAATTACAGATACGGAATTTATTCCATACGAGGTCAGTGGTTTCATTGCCTTCTGTGATGGGCGGCGTGATTACAAGTATAGATTAAAATCAATATCGGATGCCCACACAAATCGGATGCCAATACACCCGTTGTATACCCAGTTTAACCCGGAACATCTCTTTTAGAGGTTAAGTGAATACTCAGTAAACAATGAACACCGAACGTGAAATAGTAATAAACGCTTAACAGAATGTCACAGTGATTTCCAGATAACATTCTCTACATTAGCGTTCGTTTGACACACAGTGCTTCCGGGTTTTGTATCTCATGTTAGTAATTATACTAAGTAAGCGCAATTATAAAAATACTTCAAAAAAACATTAAGAATATAGGACAGGAAGGGGTGATGGAGAACATGAGGAAAACAAATAGAGGAGAAGAGTCGAAAATAAATGGACGAGTATGTATCACAAAATCTGTACAATAACAATGACACAGCTGCTTGTACACCGATGACAGGAATGAATACGGTAGCAAGACACAGTTACGATGATGAGGTATGACGATACGGATAGTGACTGGTGATCGGTAAACACGAAATTGCTAAAACAACGATTTAAATCAGGCAGAAAAAGGCTAACAAAAGAGGACAAGAGACAATTTGAAACGAACTTAAATCACGCGCGATCAGGTCCTAGATGTAGTTCCAGAACCGTGTGAATGCAATTAAAATCTTTGAGGAATTTACCATTATTTACAGTGCAAAAGTTGATGTTACGCCAGTCTTGTCTAGAGGAAATCTGCCCATCAGGTGATGCTGATGCTTATGATACTGGGGAATTGCACGCTGGTTACAACTTGGAAGATTGCTGGGATACATTGTGTTTGATGATCTGTGACTATCTCTCAGCTGATCGAAGACCTTTACTGGTACGTTATACGCTCGTTATCCAGCTGACTTGGAGTACTCAGTGGACTTATTAGGAAGCGATTTGTTTGAAGTGCGAATTACGAAAGCAAGAGAAATTTAATTTCAGATTTTAAAAAATATTCCGTTAGACCAATAGAGTGGGCTAGTGAGTTGTCTATGAACTTAGTTTGTAGATGGTTCCTTAATAGGATCGTGTAAATTGGATAGTCACCGCATTCACCCGGTTTTCGTTGCCAGGACAAATAAAAAGTACGAAAGCTGTTTTCCTTCTCCGCTCGCTGGACTGCAGTAAATCTGAAAATCCATTTGTATAGTACGACACTAGGCATAGACCATCTACACAGAAACAGTCACTGAGGATGTCAAAAGAAAAGCCTTCCTGCTCCACTTGACATCTGACCTTTGAGTATTTGGCTTTTAATACGCAATGTTCGCGCTGGTTGCATACTGATGATTGTAGTCGTTACCCAGATTACGACGATCATGTCAAAATGGTGAACATCGGAATAAGTCAGTGGAATTTGTTACGGTGATGAAAAGTTGATATACGACATGTATAAATCACAAGGCAAGTCACAGGGAAGTACTGTACTATTAGTCAGATACCTAAAGTTGATCACAATATAATTCAACGTTTCGAATTATTCCCACCGTTCGCTAAACGTAAATTTTACACAAACTGCACACCACCACCACCACAACAACAACAACAAGTGAACGTCATAATCAAATACTTCAAATTTTTCCCTGATTTATGATGTAGTCAATTTCATAACAAGGATAACGATCACATCAACGTTCTGTATGCACACAAAACTTATCATTATTGCTTGATATGTATTGCTTCACCAATTTTTAGTAGCTTCGAGGTATGACTACGTGGCAGTATTTTGAGTAGAGAAATCGGACTCTGTTTTTTTGTACAATATATCTGTCGAGTATAATTCACTGCAGCACATTAGGTGCTTACTGTAATTGGTATGGTTACATAGTGAGGTTCATTGGAAATTACGAAGCGAAGTGACTAAATCAACGACCACACATATGCACACCTCAGTATGTATCAGTCACGGGGATATTTTTCATACAACATTTCGCAAAATGAATGTCAACCTTCGTTTGCCTTACAAGAATGAGAAGAGTATCATTCCGTTGAAACTCTCCCACACCCCAACACAGAAGGCATTTAGGAGACACATGCTGTATGTAGCCCAACTAGTCAGGCTGTTCATCAACGTCATAATCCCAACAACAAAGCTGACAATCTTGCCATCATTCAATGTGAAATTTGAAATCATCTATGAGTTTACGAGTGAGGTCCCGGGTCATTTACATAAGCAGAGTGGAGAAGAAAGTACGCAGTCAGTTCGACAAACACACCTCAGTGTGTGCCCGTAAGACTACCATGGATATTACAATCTAGATCACTGGTCAGTCAAATTGGCGATGACTTGATTGGTCGGTTACGTCACGCTTGTCCATTGGGGCCAGGCAACCCATCAAAAACGGTCCGAATTAAAACACTTTGTACTGCCGAGGCTATTGGAATCAGACTGCTTGACCCGGTATTATGTCATCAAAAACGGTTTGTTCAGGCGCTGCACTTACCATCGTGCGTGTGTGAACGAAACTGTTACGGATTCCCGTAAGTGGATAAAAATTTCCTGGACCTTTCCAACCCGCGTGCACTTTTATCTCAACCACGTATTCTCACCTCAATTCCCTTCTTGACCTTTCATGGTTATCACGAATCCCTTGTTGACCTTCTCAATCCAAATCATGCTTAATGCGTATACCCTGGTGAACTTTCCACTCTTGATGATGTGAATTTCGTGTGCGCGCCGACCTGAGGACTCAAAATCTCACCATACGAACGCCTGCCGACCTTTCCCCATCCACCCTTCTTCTGTATTGTGTTTTGTTGGCTGGTTCATATTCATTTGATCGTCTTGGCTGCACTGTCTAGTGACTTTGACTTGCTGGCTTCGTATTTGCTGGGGAGCCTTGGCCGACTGTTTTTTTGTTTTCATATGGATTGAACATCACCCGCAATTTATCGCAGTCGTCGCATTCCCATAGACTTTCCAGTCGACCTCTTTCTAAAAGAAGCACTAGACTTGAGTTTCGCTCTCATTAGAGTTCACAATTAGTGCAGAACAGTTACTATGTCTCCTCTTGAGGCTATCGGGCAATCTGATCATTACTCACATGCGAAAGTGGTTGAGCATTCGTAGATGATAATTCGGTTGTGCCTAAATTGAGGTCAGTGGCGCTGTGGTCAACATGTTCGCCTCATCGAAGCGTGGCTGCAGCTGTAGTCCTGGTCGTGGCAAGGATATGCACTACTGACGAGCCCCAATCAGAGCGAAACTCGAGTCTAGTGCTCCTGCTGATCCAAAGGGGCCGACTGGAAAGTCTATAGTGCTCAATTCCATTGTCACCTGTTGCTGGTTATTTTAGGTCTACCACCTTTACGGAAGGCGTTTAAAATTGCGATGCTTCTTTCAATCTGTTAACGATTACCGTACAAACCCTTGTCACCAAATATAGTACATAACTTTCCTAACTTCGTACAGTTTCAGAATGTCACGTGTGTTTAGTCGTCATCGTTACTGCACAAAGTTAACGGCACACCCAAAGTTAGACACACTCTGACCTTGCCAAATGTGGAATGCCTGGGCTTCTCAGAATATGACCACATGTTGGATGAGTCATCTAGCGTGCTTCTGTCAGATTGGTCATACCACTCTGACTGAATGCTGGGAATGACCTCACGGACCGAATCTTCATTTTTTCTGACCGTGTTTCTTGTTTACTGCTCTGTCTGTACGACTGTATCAAGTTGCAGAAGGAGACGTACGAGCTTTGATCAGTCACCCTACGGTACAAAGTGGACACAACGTGTGCGGGTGAACTAGTGCCTGTGATTAACATTGTGGATTCCTCTGAAGTCACTCGTCGATCACACAACAGTACGCAAGTCAAGTAGAGGGAAGTGGTGGTGAGATAAACCAGCCAACCATGCAATTGTTGGACCCTACGCATCAGCTCAATAAGTCAGTCAGGAGACAGTGTCAATGTAGACTAATCCGATCAGTCTACGAAATCGGACGAAGGAAGGTGTATAATGTCAGTGCCTTTTGACGCTGACCGCCAACCTGGTCCTTTCGTTTCATATTGATTCCATAAGTTCTCGGCTCCACTAGCAGACACGAAAATGGTTAGCGGTACGCTGATCAGCGAAGCAGTGTAACTGCCGCATCAGCCAACTCAAGGTCATGGGCCGTCCACACATACTGTCGGTGTCCTACATTGCACGTCATGCGCTCGTACTAAACAACGGGTTATCAGTCTCCGTTTTGTCATCGCACATTGGAACAGGCCCCTAAGTCAGACGTTTCTGTAAAACAGGAACACACCACACAGGAACTACTATGTACTAGGTGGCCTGCCAAGGTGGGTCACGTACACATATGACGCAGATAACTGTAAGCCGCTCACCATGGCCGAGTTAGTCAGTCAAATGTACATGTCAAAACAGAATGCAATGAATAAAGCACACTGTTGCCACATTTGCGGTCAGCTAGTAAGTCAATTCAAATCATAAACAACACCGTAGCTCGTCAGTGCTAAGTCAAACGAACACCAATTCAAAATTCCGGACAAAATAGTCAAGGTGAGCTTCACGGCTTAGATCACACATGATATACATGCGCACTGTACACTCAAGAACAAAACGAATCTGATCTGATACGGCTGTCATTCTCAGTTGACTGCACGGTTATATAAGAACGTTCCTTTTTCGCCATCGATTGGCAGAGTAATCCTTGTTCAG